>APFE030281737.1:27825-70755 GCA_000404065.3 Pinus taeda | reverse complement strand
CCTCCATTGGGAACCAAACCAATTGGCTGCAAGTGGGTCTACAAGAACAAGTATAAAGTTGATGGCTCACTTGACAAGCACAAATCCAGGCTTGTGGCAAAAGGTTTTGCACAGAAGGAAAGGGTCGATTATGAGGAGACTTTTGCCCCCAGAGCAAAATGGGCTACCATCAGACACTCTTTGCCCTCGCAGCTCAGAACGGTTGGAAAATCCATCAAATTGATCTAAAAACCACTTTCTTGAATGGAGATCTAAAAGAGAATGTTTTTATGTCCCAGCCTGAAGGATTCGCTGTGAAAGGACATGAACATAAAGTATGCAAACTTATGAAATCCTTGTATGGCCTCAAACAAGCACCGCGAGCCTGGTATGAAAAACTAATTGAGCATCTTCTGAAACTCAATTTCAAACATTATGATCTTGATGATGCAACTTTGTTTGTCAAGAAAGTTGGCAAAACAGTTGTATATCTCGTGGTATATGTATATGATCTTTTGATGAAAGGGAACAATGAGAGCTACATTGCATCCATAAAGAAGGAATTGAGGAAAGGTTTTGAAATGACTGATTTTTGCTATGTTCATTACTATATTGGTATTGAAGTAACTCAACATCCGAAGTCCATATTCCTTTCTCAAAAGAAGTACATTGGAGATCTGTTGAACAGGTTTGGCATGGCTGAATGCAATCCTCTGACTACTTTAATGGAACAAAACTTAAAACTCACATCCATTGAAGGAAAAGAATTTGAAGTTGCAACACAATATAGAAAGCTTGTAGGAAGTCTCAACTACCTGACTACTACCAAACTAGACATTTCGTTTGCTGTTGGAATCCTCTCCAGGTTTATGCAAAAGCCTTGTGAGGGGCATTGGTCTGCTACAAAAAGAGTTCTAAAGTACTTGAAGGGAACTCAAGACTTTGGACTCAAGTATACACAGGTGGGCGACTTAAGCTTGATTGGATACTTTGATTTAGACTTCGATGGAGACAAAGAAACCGGGGTATCTACTTCTGGTTATGCTATGAGTCTTGGATCAGGAGTTATCTCCTGGAGATCATGCAAACAATCAATTCCAACAGATTCCACAATAGATGCAGAATATGTGGCAGCAGCTGAGGCAACAAAAGAAATTGTGTGGCTCAGGAAAATTCTGGAAGATTTGCAGGTAAAACAAGTACATTCGACTCCATTTATGATTGACAATAACTCGGCAATAAAGTTGGCCAAGAACCTAAAGTTCCATGATCGAATGAAGCACATAAATACAAAATATCATCTGATTCGACATCATGTTGAGGCCAAAACAATCCATCTTCGCCATTTTTCCACTAATGAGCAGATTGCAGACATCTTCATCAAAGCGCTTGGAAGAGAAAAGCTTGAAAGATTCAGAGCGATGCTTGGACTCACCAACATCCCTTCAGATTAAGGGGCGAAATGTTGACACCTAATCATAGGGATTGGGTGAACAATTGTAAATAGTGTAAATAAATAATAAGAGAAAATGGAGAGTCATTGGGAGATGAAACTCAACAGTCACTCCCTCATGTATATAACTGTGAACAGCCTAAATGAATATACATAATCTCATTTGAGGAGTTACCTCCTGGCCTGACAACTGGTGTTATGACAATGTATCACTGTAAGGTCCATTGGTCCTTCAAACAAATTTGACAACAACTTTCTCAACCAGACAACTTCATTGCTTACTTCAGAGGCTACAATATATTCAGCCTAAGGACTACTCAAAGCAACGAATTCTTGCTTTCTGCTTATCCATGAGACCATGGAGGATCCCAAACTAAAGCATCCTCTTGTAGTGCTCCTTCCATGTTGCTCACTGCCTCCCTAGTCAGAATCTGTATACCTAATCAAGTGGACATCTTTCCTCCTTTCATATTTAAGGTAGTAGCGGATTGTACCTTGCAGATATCGTAGAATGTGCTTGGCTACCATCCAATGATCATGCTTCGGCTCAACTTGGAACTGACTGAGAATATTCACAACAAAACATATGTTTGGTCGAGTATTCACCAAGTATATCAGTGAGGCGATCAATTGTCTATATCTGGTCCGATCCATTAGGCTTGATTTAGAACTCCTTAGTCTTCTCAAGTTTGTGATCATCGGGGTTGTCATTAGTTTGTAATCCATCATGTCAAACCTATTTAACATCTCAATCACATACTTCCCTTAACCTAGATAGATCTCATCATGTCCTTGCCAGACTTCTTGTCCCAAATAGTAGTGCATCAGCCCGAGATCCTTCATATCGAATTTTGCTGCTAGCTGTTTGCATTCTTGGATTTAACCTTCCACACCTGTCAAGAGAAGATCATCCACATACAAAAGAATAATCACAGGCTCACCTTTTACAATCTTGATGTAGAGATTTGGATCAACAAAACTCTTTGTGAAGCCCAAATTTTGTAGTTATGCATCCATCCTTGCATACCATGCCCTTGGTGCCTAACAACCTGCTTAAGGCCATATAATTTCTTCTTCCACCTGCAAACATATGCCTCTCTATCTTTGACTTCAAATCCCAAGGGTTGCTCTATATAAACTTCCTGGTCAATTGTGCCATTCAGTAATGCAATCTTGACATCCATTTGATGAATATTCCATCCAATCGATGCTACCAAAGAGACTAGTGATCGTATAGTTGTATACCTTGCTGTTGGAGCAAATGTCTCTTCATAATCATGTCTTCTTGTTGAGAGAAGCCCCTAGCCACAAATCTTGCTTTATATTTGTCAATACTTCCATCTGCTGCATGTCTAATTATGTACAACCACTTGGAAGTTAACACAAACTTGCCTTCAGGCCTAGGTACGATCTCCCATACCCCATTCTTCATTAATGATTGATATTCTTCATTCATGGCATCTTTCCATTCTTGATGATTGACAACTTCTTCAAAGGAGGATGGCTCTGCCTCTATTAGATTTGTCATATATGCTTCATACCCAAAGTATCTTTTGGGCTTCTTGCTTTCGCTAAATGTGCCTTTAGCTGCTTCATGTCCCTTTGCATCTAATACAGTGGATTTTAATCAATTAGGTTTCTTTCTAGCCTCGAGAATTACCACAGGTTGTATAGGTTCACTTGGAGCTTTGTCTGCATGATTTGATTCTTCTTCCCTAGAAACTTCTTCTTCAAATATCGACAGTTCATCATTAGAGTCCATAGGGAAATCTTTTGATCTCTTGAATTCAATACTTTCGTCAAATATCACATCTCGATTGACTTCTATTCGGTGTCCTCCTTTTATGTAGATCCTATAGGCCTTAGAAGAATTACTGTAGCCAATAAATGTTCCCTTCATGCTTGATGATCCAACTTCTTACACTTGTCCTTTGGTATGTGAATATAGATAGGACAACCAAAAATTTGGAGATGATCCATGCTTGGTTTCTTCCGAGTGAATACTTCTTCAGGAGTCATGTTATCTAGTGACCTGTGGCGACTTCAATTTTGTATGTATACAACTGTCTTTGTTGCTTCACCCCACAAAAATTTCGGTGAATCTTGATCATGTAGCATAGCTTTTACACTTTCTTCTATGGACCGATTCTTTCTTTTTGCAACTCCATTTTGCTCGGTATTATATGGGACTATCAGCTCCCTCTTAATCTTAGATTCCTTACGGAAGGCTATAATTTCCTTGGATGTGTATTCTCCTCCATTATCAGACCTTAATATCTTGATTCTCCTTTCTGTAAGGTTCTCTACTTCAGCTTTGAATTCTTGAAATTTTGTAAAAACTTCATCCTTGGATTTCATTAAGTAAACCCAAGTTTTTCTAAAATGATCATTTATGAAAGTGACATAATATAGATGACCTCTGAGTGACTTTGGAGTCATATGTCTACAAACATCAGAATGAATAAGATCCAAGATTTCTTTTGACCTTGAAGCACTGCTTCCAAATGGTCTCTTGGTGTTCTTACCTAATGCACATCCCTTGCATACTCCTTCATGATCTTCTTTCAGTTTGGGGATGCCATTCACTATTGAATTTAGGGTTGGTAAGATTTTGTAATGAAGATGACGAAATATTCTATGCCAAATTTCACATGAGCTAACTTCAATGTGAACCAAAGTTTGAGCGAGAGGAGTTAACAATTTGTAGAGTCTTCCTTCATGGATCTCAATCATTCTTGCATCTTCTATGCTTGAGTTCTTGCCCCATACTACAACCCTTCCATCAATGAAATCAACTCTATCATCCTTGTCTTCTAGACATGAAATGGAAAGTAAATTCTTGTGCAAACCTGGAACAAATAAGATATTGTTGAGATGAATGTTTCCTCCATTCTCTAGCTCAAGTGAAGTTGATCCAATTCCTCTCACAAGGTAGCTTTTATTACCACCAAGTTCTATGGAGTAAGAGGACTTCCCTTTTGATAATGTCTATAATTGCTTGTGTTGACTTGACATATGTCTTGATGTTCCACTATCGATTACCCAAATATTCTCGTCTTGAAATGTGCCAGTGAGTGCTAAGAATAGTCCTTCATCCTTTGTAGATGTCTTGGTCACTTTCTTCTTAGAAGAAAATAGGAGATCCCATGCTTCTTTGATGCCCTTCTTGAGTTGACTTGCCACCTTTGTACATTTCTTTAGGAACTTCTTCAATGTAGAGGAGATCTTCATTATTCCCTTAGCCAACCTTAGCTTTGATTCCATGTTGAGAAATGTATAGGGCAGAAGTTAGGATGATTTCTCTTTACTTGATAACTACTTGTGATATCTTTTTACTTTTTCTTACTTATTAGCTTTTTCTCTTTATATTATGTTTATTCTTATCATCAAACATTTACCAAAACAAGGAGAACAATAGTACACAAGAACACAGGACCAGGGCCAAAACCTCTCCAACTTGAGACAAAAACCTATAATTTTTTTTATTTTCTTATAGATTTTTCAATTGACGAATTCCAAGACCTCTAGACCAAGACCAATACCTTTCCAAGACCAAGTCCGACCTTACTAATGATGTGCTTCCTTTGTCCAAGCCAAACCCAATCAAATATCTTCTAGTTGGCAGCAACACAACTTCGACTTCCAACTACAATTTTTTGGCCTTTACTACAGGTCTGAAATTTTCGACCCTCCCAACAACATCTACTACCACATGTGTGAGCTCCTTCTAGTCTTTCAAGGGATCTTCATACCTTCATTTGACTTTCTCTTTTTCTAGGGCTTGAGGATGACCTAATTAGCCTTTCGTCGACCTTC
This sequence comes from Pinus taeda, assembly GCA_000404065.3. Taxonomy (NCBI): domain Eukaryota; kingdom Viridiplantae; phylum Streptophyta; class Pinopsida; order Pinales; family Pinaceae; genus Pinus; species Pinus taeda. The sequence goes on along the minus strand of APFE030281737.1, from coordinate 65,507 downwards.
TTCCTGCACTTTCTTCAATTCCGATCTGGCAGCAGTAAAACCCTAACCCTAACCAGTAGCAGAAACCCTAGCCTTTCTTTGCACGTGTGAGAGAGAATGAGCCCAAAAACACTTCTTCTTCGTCCTTCTCCTTTGCTAGCCTTCTTGTCCTTCTCCTTCGAGTAGATGATAAGAAGTGATCGTGTGAACAAATGAGGTCGAGTTCCCTCCTTTATATAGGCTTCTAAGGTGATGTGGCTCCTCAAAAATTAAAATAGGTCGACTTCTTAGCTGCCAGGCTGACTTGGTCTTGGAAGGTATTTGAAACTTTTAATCACAAAAATAATCCTTTTTAACAAGTTACAATGTTCTTGAAGGGGTCTTCAACATATGACAATAACTCTTTTGCCTTCTTGACTTAGGAGAAACCCTAGAAGCACTCAATGGGTGCTTGACCTATAAAATAAAAGACATTGAGCATGAAACCCATGTCTCAAAAATAACAATAATAATATTTATTTCATTTTACAAAATACAAGAATCAAAAGTACATTTCATTTTTTTGAAGACCAAACCTAGTTACAAAATTTTCAACACTATGGGAGTTATTAAGATTCAACCAAAATATATATAACAATATCATAGGTGCAATGATACAATAAGAATCTGAGACTAGGAAATTGGATCCCTAGTGGTGTTGATCAAGATAGAGAGAGAGGAGGATGATGTCAAGGTTTCCTGATCATGATGATTGAGGGTGAGGAGGGTGATTAGGGCACTGTATTCATGTTGGAGTCGTTGGGCACCATAGGGCGGGTCCTGCTGTACTATCTTAATGGTATGTAGGATGAGGGAACCCTACTCCCATACCATCCAAGGTCGAAGTAAAGAAGCTTCAAATAGGACCACAATTACTCTATTGAAGTTGTTGGGTAGTCCAATTGGTGGGAAGAGCCTGTTGTGGATTCCTTTGGAGCTGCTCCAATTGTGACTATGATGATGTATGGTATGAGGCTTGGTCCTGCACATCTGCAGTAGCATCAAGGATATTGGTTGACCCCAAGGGGGAGGGGGGGTTGAGACGAGACTTGGGGCCTCACAATTCTTATGGTTTAAGAGAGATTCTTTCGGCGTAAATCACATGATGTTTCATTTGTCGACGCGTTTCGAACCAATGAGTGTGGTTCATCGTCAGGACAAGTTGAATGAACAGATCAGGGTTTGCATGTTAAATAGAGCAGAACCTCCAATGGCTATATTCAGGTAATGGCTATATTGATAACGGCTAGATTTGACCGGTTAGTTGGGTCATGATAATAACAATTTTTTAATTAGATAAGTTACCCCAGTTAGTTATAAAAAGGACCCTTTTTATACCCTCACCATTATACAAATGTATTAAAAAATAAAATAATAACCTAATTTAATTTAATTCGATAGTTAGTTAACAAAGTTATTATATCTAAAAATTAGAGTAACTAAAAGTTGGTTAAAAAGTCATTAAATACATAAATAATAGAGCAATATATAAATAGCTTGATATATTCTTATTAAAATAGAAGTTAAAGGGTTGTTTTATACCCTTATTTATAAATGAATTATTAAAAACAATCAATTATGAACTAGATTAAATTTAAAATAATACTTATTTATCAAAGTTAAATAAATATAGAGTAATATAAGGGTATGATAAAGAGTAATTTAAATTATAATAATGATATTATAAATCTATATTAAAATAAAATAATTTAAATTAATGGTAAGGGAATTAAATCTAAAAATTAGAGTCGTTAGTTATAGGAATATATAGTTATATTTATTGAAAAGGGACTGTTTTAAAACCTTTATTTAATTTTTAACCAACTTTTAGTTACTCTAATTTTTAGATATAATAACTTTGTTAACTAACTATCGAATTAAACTAAATTAGTTTATTATTTTATTTTTTAATACATTTGTATAATGGTGAAGGTATAAAAAGGGTCCTTTTTATAACTAACTGGGGTAACTTGTCTAATTAAATAATTGTTATTATCATGACCCAACTAACCGGTCAAATCTAGCCGTTATCAATATAGCCGTTACTTGAATATAGCCATTGGAGGTTCTGCTCTATTTAACATGGTCCTGACGATGAACCACACTGGTTGGTTCGAAATGCGTCGACAAATGAAAGATCACGTGTTTACGCTGAAAGAATCTCTCTTAAACTTGATATGGATCACAAAAGCCTCAATACAACAATTCTTATGGTCTGAAATACTCTAAAGATCTGTCGGTTTCTTGTTCCCTTGATTTGTTGGAGCAACATGAAAGTATGAGGTGATCCTCCTAGTAGTCACATGGCGGGGTGGAGCATGCAAGAATTGAAGTTTCTGATCAAGTATCTCCTTGATGAAGAGGGCTAGGCATATTTAATTATGGTATTGGAAGAAAGCGGAGGGAGAGCTCACGGAATCCCTATAGAGGCAGTGGTATCGTCCTCTAATCCCATAGTAGAAGGGCACTTAAAAGTGAAGTGCATCTTTGTCGCTGGCTCTTGTAGGTGGTACATTTGGGAGATCCAATCTAGATGACAAATCTTGTGATTGGTCTCCACGTAGAGTCTATGAGAGCCTACTGGCAACTAGCCTAGGGGGATCCAGAGGCTGTGTATTGTCCAAATGGGGCAAGTTTAATCTCATCATTCTTGAGCCGATCCAGCACAGAAATGATAATAGCACATAGGTTAACTTCTACACTTGAGAACTAAGTTTAATTCCACAATAGTAACCCCTCTAGGCCACATTAAGGGTGAGTGGTAATGAAATATGCAACAATGAGTAGACAGTCTTAGACATTTCTCGTAGATTTCTGGTGTTCCAACTTATCTCTCGAGGTATTTAACTGACTTATTGATGTGAATGCTTGTTGCTATGTGCCATAATTTAATTGGAATTCTGAGACTAGTTTTGGTTGTTTGCAAATGCTTGTTGCTATGTGCCATACTTTAATTAGAGCTTCTGAGAGTAGTTTTCATTGTTTGTAAGGCAGCTTCCAGCCTTGCATGTGATTAGTAATATTGAGGGGTTGTCAAGAGCAATTTTGATATAGATTTGCTTTCATTTTAATAAATTCATTGGATTTATGGCCAAGTTACCCCTACTGTCATGGCCCAACAGTTATTTGGCATTCCAAAAAATGCAAGTGGATAAAGGAAATATCAGCTTGTTTTGTGCTTCAATTTGATTTTGTGAATTTTTATTATCAAATTTTAGTTGGATTGGATGCGGATTCATCTCTTGAGCTCTAAATGGCCAACCTACCTTTAAAATGCACTCCTGATTCCCATCAAGAAAAATGAGGAAATTAGTTTATGTTGCATACAAAATTCCAAGACAAAAACATGACAGTTCTGTGGAAATGAACTTGTACTATCGATTTTATTTTTATTATTCTGAATATATTTTCATCTTTGAATTGATTTTTTTAAAGATCCTTTTTGCAGTTGATTGAGGGCTTAGCAGATGCAGTTGAAGGCGGAGTTCGAGATCAGCATTCAGATATGTTGGTAAGTTTTCTAAACTGTTTCTTGATGTCACAGCAGATTGAAATTTTGGAGGTTGTGTGAAACAATAGATATTTGGAAGCAACAAAATTATAATTCAGGGAAGGTGAACAACTAAGATAAGTAGAAATATATACAATTAAAATTTGAAACTATGATCTGATGCGTATATTTGGCAAGAATGTTCCTAATTTACTGGAAAGGCACCAGTAAAAAAAATCAGCATCATAACTTTTCTGGATAGTAGCTGCTAGTGGCCTTACTTTGATGATAATAATATTCAATATGGGTCTTTGTCGTTGGCACAAGAGAATCTATTTTGTTGGTTATCTGTTGTTGTGTATTAACTTTAATCTAGTGCTGCACTTCTCATGTGAATAACCAGAAATTTCCACCATCGCATGATGTGCTGTGATATTGAATGTACATTCCACATATGACCATGCTTATAAAAAATGATTATTTTGTTAGTCCTCATACCAGCCACTATAGCTTGGAAATTCATTATCTTCACAAGAACAACCATCTTATGGAGCTAAGTATGAGAAAAGAAAGTTAAATGGACTGTCATTTGGGACTCCCCTCCCCTTGGGTATTCCCGACTTGAGTTTTTGAAATGATGTTTTGAAAATCTGATGTTCTATGCTGAAACAATTACTTATTCCAAAAACTTCTTTCTGCTGCAATATTGCTAATTAGTTAAACAATTGCAGATAAAACATAAACCAAATGCACAATAGAAGATAGCCAAGAACAAAATGAGACACAGAGAATTTAGGTCCAATGTCCAGGGAAAAACACACAAGCGGAAAACCCAACCAGATTCTTCTTCTACTAGATGTCAATTGTTCAGCAGAGATACAGAGCACAACGAGAGATCAAGAAAATGAGTAAGTTCACCCAAATCTGAACAAGCTGTAGCATGAAGATCACTGGTAGCAGCAACAGATGCAAACACTGAATCAACCATCCCTTCAACTGAATCAACACTGAAACACTGAAGCACTGAATCAACCTTTTCTCTCCAAGTTCTGTTCTTACTCTCCAAGTCTCTCTCTCTCTCTCTCTCAAAATCTTCTTCAAGTCTCTCCAACTCTCTCTCTTTCAAGTTGGAATTCTTCTTTCACAATGCACAAGAAGTAGTAGTCAAGTGAGAAGACATGAGACACTTACATAGGAGGAACAATGAATTCTTGTCATAAAGGAGGAGCAGTGCGCATGCTTGGCGAAGAGTAACATATGCCATTTAGGGGAGTGTAACTCATGCCCTTAAGGAGAGAAACATGTCTTAGTAACTTATGCCAATAAGAGAGGTACACATGCCTTAGTTAAGAAGAGTGTAACATATGCATTAAAGAGAGTGTAAGAGGAATATTTTATGACATGCCTTTAATGAGTGTAAGAGGAATATTCCATGTCTTTAATGTGTGCGTAAGAGAGAGTCTAGCGTATCATTAAGAGATAGAGAGAGTTACATAGTGCCATGTGAGTCATCAAGGAGAGAGGTGCAAAGTGATTGAGGTGATGAAGGTAAGGTGACTTGTAATTCTTTTTAATAATAATATCATAAAGGATAATAATAATATTATTAATAATATTGATGATTAAGTTGAGATTGAACTATTAGGATTGATTAATGGGAGTTGCATATTTTTGGTTTCAAGTTCCTTGTTGACAGATTTTAAAGCGTTCTCCAATTCCTTTCTCTTGCCTGAATGCTGGAGAATTTGTTCTAAGGCCATTTAACATTTGCTCAATTCAGCCCTTAAAGAATTGTCTTTGTCATGGAGGCACCCTTTCGTGTCGCCATGGTTTGAAAGCTGGTATTGTAAATTACTTAATTAACACTCTTTCTGACTCTCGCTAACAAGATCCAATGCTCTTTCTAATTCCCTGATTCCACCCTTAAGATTCATCTGTTCTTCGTCATTAGCCAATTTTTTCCTCTCTTTTTCAGTGCTGTTATCTGCAAGGATCCTTTATTCTTCTTCAATGGATGATCATTGATATATTACTGTCTTCAACCCCGATGTTGCTCTGATAATTTCCCTGTTCTTACTTTCCAAGAGCATAAATGCAGACGGAAACAAATCTGGAACTGAGAAGCAGAGCTTGGATAACTCATACATCAACCTTGCTATCCCAGTAACTGCTGCACTTAACATGTCTGGTGTACTACCTACCAGACACCCTAAAACCATGTTAAGGAATTTGTGCGACTTTTCCATTGATGCTCCATTTGCTGTATCTTCCGAGTAGTGGCAAATTTTGACCAACATATCATAAGCTTGGGATGTTGTTTTTTTATCAGATTCTTTTACAACAAGGATTATTTCACTAAGGAAACAAGCAAGGTTCCCATTTTTCTTCTTTTCACCAGTCAATAAATATGATTGACTAAATACTGCAAGCAATCAAGCTGATGTTGCTTGGCATAAAAATGACAAGATGGCATCGTTGTGACCATAAGTTCAATTATCTCATTCAAGTTTATTTGCTAGAAAATCTCCGTGTTCCTTCATAACACCTACGAGCACATTATATGCCTTCTTTTGAACTAGCCCTTCATGCTGCAAAGCCGGATTTGTAGCAGCAAAAAGCATATTCACAACTTCAATATCCAGCCCCTGTAGAAGTGATACTGTTAGATTTATGAGCTGGGCTCTTTTTGATGCTATTGTCTGTTCATTATCTGGATCATCGACTACCATGGAAGATTTTCTTGCTTGCCTAAGTTTAGTTGCTTCTTGTGTTACTTTGTGACACTTTTGCATTGCACTGCTAAAAAATTGTTGACTACTGCTTGTCTCGGGGAGATGACATGAAGATATTAGATAAGTTCGAAAGGAATTGAGGAGAAAATGACGACAAAACTTGGCTTGTTGCTCAGACTTGGCTTGTTGCTCAGCCACGCTTAATTCCCAACCCTCAATCTGTTCTAAACTACTCAAACTATTGAGAGTGTCTACTTGTGCTTTCTTGTTCTGCTGAATAAGTACCTGCAAGCTTGAACAAACTATGCCATGTAACTCTGGCTTTTTATGTAGCGATGCACCCCATTCTTTTGCAATATCTAGAAAGTTCTGAGCTGTGCCTATAGGGTAGTTGCAAACTTCTACGGTTGGTGGATGCATATCAATGTTGGGGTCAACACTAGCAAACCTAGATAAACCAATCAAGCAAGAAGATATAATCGGCCTCATTTTATCGTTTGGTTGTGCATTACCTCCATCACTCAAAACTCTTTCAGAAGTGACCTCTAATGAATCTGAATTTCTACCTTCTGTATTTGATGATCTTTTCCTTTTTTTCTGCTGGTTCTCCACAGGATTGACCAATGAAACACTCTGATTTTGATCATCTTGAAGGCAAAAAGGGTTGGCAAATTTAATGTCTTGAATTTCAACATTTTTATGCTGCATTACTGGAGTGCTTCCCTTTTCAACAATTAATTTTAAGTTAGATGGATTATGATCTGCTATAGTGGGGTAATGAAGCCTTAAAGTCATCACCATTTCCCTTGTAGTAAGAGTCCATTGCTCCTTAGTGTCAGTCTGCCATTCCACTCCATCATTATTATCATCAGTTTCCTTATCATGGTCATCTTGGCTCCCTTGATGTGATTGATCATCCTTACTAGGAGTTTCCTTCTTTTTAGGGGGTACAGCCACACCCATGCTTTCGTCTTTGCTGCAGTTTCTCTTGTACCTTGATTTTCATGTTTTGGCTTATCACTTGATTTTCCTTTTCCGCAACTAGTCCAAAAGTCATTCCATTTTCCTGCCTTCTGCTGTGTGCTTTCATTCTTCAATGCCAATGTTTGATCAGACTTGGGGATCATGGGTGTGGCAACTATCATATTTTGCTGAGTAGGATTCCCAAACATTCCTTGCCCGAAAATGGGAGTTGATGTGCTGCCAAAAACAGTTTGTTGTGCCTAACCAAAATTACCAAAAGAAAATGGACCTTGTATTTGGGCATGAGTTGGTGATTGAAGCCCGTTGAACAGGCTTGCTCTGCGACATCATTGTTGATGTGCTGTTAGGGAACAAGTTGTTGTCAAAGTAGGAGCGCTCTGGCCAAAATTTGGTGTTGAAGATTGAATCATTCCAAATGGCTAAATACTTCTAAGGGGCGTGATCTTATCATTAGGCTTGGAGACTTGATCTCTTTTAAGTTTTATTCTTTACCTCCAGCTTTTTCAATTTCTTGGAAACCCTTTTGTTCCAATATTGCAAATACTTCATTGTTTCTGCTTGCTGCTCTTGTAGTTTCCTCCAAGAATTTGCATACTCCTCGCCCGAAACTATTCCCAATTGTTCCATCTTCAAACACCATCCAGGCTGGCAGGATATCTGCTTTGATACCACTGTAGTATCCTAAGGTAATTTGGCCCTAAAATTTCTTATAACGATAATTTCTCCTTCTCTAATTCAACATGTAAGATTATAAATTATCTTTCCTCTTTAATCGTGCAACAACAAGTGACATTTTAGCAATTCAAAATCACAATATTATATATATGCTAGAACATACAATTGTGCACAATATACACTTCCAATAGAATGGTACATACTGCATTGTAATTCCACAATTCAAAAACTACAAAATCACAGTTCAAATCCAATCCAAATAGATATCCACTCTCGAACGATTACGGTTAATGGACAGCCTCTGGTCAAAAAATCGCTAGCCCTATCTTGGTCCCACAGTCAAACGATAAGTAACTGGGTTAGACAGTCTCAAACTTATGTTAGACTACAAGTAATGTTGATCTGAGTGGTGGCCCACCTTTGGTCTACAAATCTGCCTCCGTAATCACTACAAACTCCCTCTACGTATCATTTGATCTCAACATGAGCCACACGATGCCTCTGCTAATGTTTCCGACCTTCCTCGTGTTTGCTCAGGAGATTTCGTTTAGTTTCGACGCTCTTTAAAAATTAGTGGTGTTAATTTCAGAAAATTGGACTTTCTCCTAAACCTGTCTATGCTCGGTAAAAGTTTGACCTGATGTTTCCGCTCAACTTGATGACTGCAGAGAGGCTTTGTCCACACTTTGACTGGAATTGCTCTGTTTTTTTGTTTTGTTTCAATTTAGTTTCCTTTTCACTGTAAGAAGATTGTGCAAGGGTTTGTATAGGAAGAGTCTGGCTTTACCTAGGATCTGTCTCAAGAAAAGAACCGTTCACTTTTGACTAATTTTGCACAGTCTAGAAGAAGTCTGCTCAACTTTTAACTAGTTCCGCATGATCAGAAGAAATCCACTCAACTTTTGATTAGTTTTGCATGATTTAGAAAAAAATTGCTCAACTGGAAAACTACACTTTGCCTAGAGGTCACGCAAGTCAACCTCTAATGATTCTGGTAGACCTTGTTTATTGCCTGGTCTACCTCAGGGAATTCGTTGCCCGACACTATGGGTCATCTATAGAATTCCACTCAACCACAAACGAATTTCCACAGAGCTTCGACCACTGCGATTTGTCCACATTTTAACTTCTATGAATTTGTCCAACCTTCAAGATTTACTTGAATGGTTTACTATTCTGAATGATGAAGTTTTTCCTTGTGCCAAAACAATAGAAGAAAAAGAGAAAAGAAAAAGAAACTAACTAGGGTGGAATATTTCACCACCGAAATCAGTATGGGAAAGGGGTCTTAAAGTCCTCAGAGCCTCAGGCTCAAAGAAAACAAAGATAATTGATCCAATCCAATGATGCTCTAAAATGAATTCAACCCTCCTATATTTATCGGATTCCTTGAGGGGTTTCATCTTATTAATTGGTTGATTGAATCTTACTCAAAACCCCAATTCAGGGATTCTTCGCCCAACTGCCCCAAAACTCACCCCATAGTGTGAGTTTTGGGTTTTTTCCCCCTTTAAGGAGGACTATAGCCTACGAGGTTTGATAGTCTACTTTGTCCCCTAAGCAATTAATTTTTCGGCAACATTACATTAACCCACATCCTTGGGAGCCTCTTGCTCATCAACATCAATATCCATGTGAGATCCTTTGGATCTCTAGTAGGCTGCATCTTCAATAGAGGTAATGTCTTGACTGACCTCAACCTACCGCTATCCTGGAACATAATTCCTGTAAGCCTTTGGTGTCTCATTTCATCCAATAAATGTTCCCTTCTTCTCAAAAGGTTTTAGCTTCGTCCTCTTCTCCTTGGGTACATAAATGTAGATTGTACAACCAAAGATCCTCAATTGCCTCTCTGGTTTCTCACCTGTGGAAGCCTCTTCAAGAGTCTCATTCCCCAAGATCTGGGGAGGACTTCTATTCTGAACATAAGCTGTCGTTTTTGGATGCCTCTGTCGTTTTTGGTAAATCCTGATCATGAATCATTGCCTTAGTAGCCTCAATGGACCTATTCTTCCTTTTGGCAACCCCATTATGTTTAGGGTTGTAAGGAACTATCTAATTCCTCTTAATCCTTGCTTCCTTACAAAAAGCAATGAGGTCCTTGGAAATATACTCTCCTCCATTATTTGACCTTAAAACCTTGATCTTCTTCCTTGTCAAGTTATCTACTTGAGCCTTGAACTCTTGGAACTTGTAAAAGACCTCATCCTTGGTCTTCATGAAGTAGATCAATGTTTTCCAGGAGAAATCATCAATAAATGTTACATAGTACAAAAAACCACCCAAAGATGATACTGCCATTGGTCCACATACATCTTAATGTATTAGATCCAATATCGCCTTGGTCCTACTATCACTGCTCAGAAAATATCCTTGGATATTCTTTCCAAGTGCACAACCCTTGCAAACTCCTTCATGCTCTACCTGGAGCTCTGGAAGACCCGTAACCATCTTCCTCAATGCTAGCAAAGCCTTATGTGAGCATATCTTTGATGCATAACTCACTTATATTGGTGTTATCATGTACCAATGCTTGGGTTGATCATCTTAGGAGTCTGTACTAGCCTCCCTCTTGAAGATCAATCACATTTACAGAATCTATGCTTGAGCCCTTATTTCATACAAGCACTTGTCGATCAACAAATGCAACTCTATACCCTTTGTCTTCAAAGGATGAAGTAGAGATCAAGTCCTTTTTCAAAATTGGTACACACAACACATCATTTATATGAATATTTTCTCCTGACTCCAACTGGAAAGATGTTGACCCAACAACTTTGATTGCATACTTGGGATTGTTACCAAGTTCTAGTGTTGACTTCCTCTACCAATTCTGTGAGACTATCACAGTCACTTGCAATATGTATGGAGGCACCACTGTGTTAGTTTTTGGTAGCAACATACAAGTGTTCTAGTCTCTATGGTGTCTAAGAGGCTAAGCAACACAAGATCTCCAAAACCCAGAAAATGTTTTGGAAGAAAAGCTTTAGAAACATCTCAATTAGATTAATTAGCCAATAATTAAATATTTTGTAAGTCTAACTTTGGAAAACCGGTTAACTAAATCATATTAATGGAGGGAAATCTATTTTTCTCTAGAGCAAGGTTACTTGGAAGTGGGCGCGGGGAGTGACATTTTCAAAAGCTCCCGGTTTGGGAGCGAATTTTTATATAATATATATTTATATATATTTTGATGCATATATGTCAACAAAAGCATGTAGAATGATGAATTAGATATAAAAAACATAAAAACATGGATTACACCATATAACATCAATCATCTAGAAGTTATAATCTTCATCAACCACGTCCACAATTTACAAGTTCTCATTTATATAGCATGTAAGGGTGCACATAACCAAAATAGCATTGAGTGTAATCCATCTCTAAACTGAAAATACATCAACAAATAGGCTCTAGATAGCCTCTAGCATAAAAAAATTCACGCTACAATAAATAGCTACATCTCATCAAAATCATTGCCTATCTTGGTATTTTTGTTATTATCACCCTCAAAGCAATTAACATAAGATAGAAAAAATGTAGCATGTCAACTCAAGATTTTGTTTGAGTGATAGGTACATTTTTAGTAGGGTCGTGATAGAGGAGTTCGATAACCAATGTCACTAACATAAAGGTACATAGAGGGCTTTGTGCTCTTGATTAAATACGAGTCCCATACCTTAGTACATGACAAAATCCAATGGAAGCATTGCAATCCCCTCAATCCTGAAACCCTGAAAAACTGATAAGTCTGCTGGATTTTGAGTGAGATCTAAAATTCTACTTTCTCCATATAAAATCTAATGAGGTTGGAACCACTCTCAAACATCTTGAGTCATTTCATGGTCATGTTAAAAATTTAAGTAAAAGGATGAAAATGCAAGATAAAGGAAAATGTTACTTTTACTTGTGGGAGCGAATTTCGGGAGTGTGCTCTTGGGTTACTTCCGATTCGCTCCTGCTTAGACCGTGCTTCGAGAGCAATTCGAAAGGGGATGGTTGCTTCCCCGCAACCCTACTCTAGAGACTTCAAGAAAATGGAGTCAAGATGATATTAGCCATTGATTGAGATGTGATCATGGCCATTGAGAGTCCAACAAAAGATTATAAGAGCAAGTCGATGGTGTTTAGAGAAGACACACAAGACATTCAAGTAGTTCCACTTACCCAATTGTAGGGATTGTTGAAGCGGAGGAAGACACTAGTAGTAGGGTTTTCAACATTGACAATTATTGGAGAAATTTTCAAGAGGTTTCCAGCATTCTAGTGACAGGAAGGGAGGCTAAAATTTCCAGCAGAAGAGGCCCATTAAGCTAGTGCAAGTAGCCAATTTACCTAGTACGTGTTGCAGGAGCAGTATTTCCACTTCTAGTTGTTGGAAGAATTGTCGAAGGAGGTGCGAGTAGCTTTGGAAGGTAGAGGGAGGCAAAACGACTTGTAGGGAAGTGATTTTAGAGGTTGTGCGAATTTTCCTAAGCCACCAATGTACATTTATGGGTAGGAGTGCGAGTGTTAGAGAGAAGTTCGAGTGGCTAGGAGGAGGCAGAGTGTTGAGAAATGAAGGGCAATTATAAATATGAGATTTCTCTTAATTGTGGTAACTGCTTGTGATGTTATTTCTTTAGATTCTGCTTCTTATTGTTTACAAGAATTATTATCATCAACCAGCTACCAAACAAGAAGATCAAAATGCACAAGTACACAAGATATTGGCACCATGCCAGGGCAAAAACCTCTCCCAAACTTAGAGGAAAAACCCTTTGAACTCTTTCTTATAGAATCTTTATTGAGAAATTACATGACCCAAACATTGGCTCAGAAATGCCTTCGACATCAAATGACAATACCTCCAAACATGTACCCAAACATACTGTATACTTTTGCAGTGAATCAGGTTTGTAGTAAGAGCATGACAGTTAGCAACGATGATCTCAGATAGGCTCTTCTAGCCTTTTTCTATCCTCACACTTCATGTAGACTCATCTCATACATAATAGTCTCTTGATTTGCGATTTCGTGATGCCAAATGGATGACTGTTATAGGTCAGCGAAGACAGAACCCTTTGCTTAAGTATGCAGATGCATGCGATGGGAGAGATAGGGCTCCTCTAGCCCTTAGATTGCTTCGATCTCTTTGGTACTGATCTATTCATTCAATCTGCGGCTAGATTGGATCTATAACCCAACAATATACCCATATAACATGAAACCCTAGATTAGATTAGAATGCTGCTTAAGAGAACATACTTCCCATGAGGGAACAAACCTCCTCAAATGACTGCGGTTACCTTCTCTCGTTGACCCTTTCACTTCGCTTTTCTTCAAGAATGAATTATGATTGAATGTGTGTCCTGAGGAGGTGTCATCGTAGCCTTTATATAGGCTTGTCTCCTCTCCCATAGGCCGACTAGATCCTTTGATTAGACCGACGTGTTCATTGATTAAGCCAACATGATTCTTGGATAGGCCGATGTTAAAACAAGAGGCTTCCAGAATTTTCTTCAAGTGGATTCTTTGTAATAATTCCGTGGGTACATGTTGGAGTATTTCATTGATGATCTAGAAGGATTTGACTTACATCATTTGCATTTACAAGTGTAATAGTACATGACTGTCTTCATTTTACATGACTCATCTAAGGCTCTCAATTGAAGCCGCGACTTCAATAAAAATTTTCTTGATACAAAAATACATTGTTACAATATTTGACATGATGAAGACTGAACCTAGTTACACTATTTTCAACATAGAGTTGATTATGATGAGGGATCTTTGTGATTCCAATTATTTTTCCAGTTGAGATAAAATTGCAGGAAGCTTTGACTGTAAATAGGTAAGCAATTGTACTCTCTATCATGTTGAAGAATTAATAATACAACCCTCATCTATTGCATTGGTTTTACCTTTGGGGTTTTTCCTAGGACGTTTGTCCAAAAATATTGGTGTCCAAGTTATTGTGTGTGTGGATTATGTTTCAGTTCTTGCATTTTATTTCTACAGGATTTTTATTTGTGCAAAATTGCAATAGTGAATTTATTGTTATTTGCTGTAAAGTAATTTACAGAAGGCAAATAAACTGCATAAGTTAGGAGATACATTTCCGATTACTGCATTCTTGGAAATTTCACATGGTATTAGAGCGAGGATGGTGCAAATAGGAGAGATCAGTGCACTTAAGATGTTCAAGGAGATGTTCAAGGAGATTGTGACTAGTTTTCCAAAATTAAGCATGGAACACTAGGGGGTGCATACTTGGGAAATTCTCTAAGGCAACGTTCCCAAAAAGTGACAGTAGAGCAGATGGTGTGGTTCAGCTTGTACATTCAGACATTTGCGTCCCAATGTCCACCAGATCTCTTAGAGGGTACGAGTACTTCATGACCTTCATAGATGACTACTCCAGGAAGACCTGGATCTACTTTTTGAAGACGAAGGATGAAGTTTTCAGTTGCTTCCAAGAGTTGAAGGCTCTTGTGGAGAACATGACAGGGAAAAAGGATTAAGATGCTTCATACAGATAATGGAGGAGAGTACACAGATAGTGACTTCACGGGGTTCCTATGCGAAGGAGGGAATGAGGAGGAAGTGGACAACTCCATACAATCCATAGCAAAATGGAGTAGCAGAGCGAAAGAATAGGACTATTATTGGGGCAACAAAGGCTATGTTGTATGGCCATGATATGCCCAAGTTCCTATGGGCAGAGGCATGTAGCATAGCAGTGTACATACAGAACAATGTTCCTCAAAGCATTGGGGAAGATAACACAAGAGGAGGTCTTCACAGGGAAGAAACCAAAGGTCGGTCACTTTAGAATCTTTGGCAGTATAATGTGTTGTCATGTGCCAGATGACAAATGTACCAAACTTGATCAGACTGCAGAGAAGGGGTATTTCGTTGGTTACAACGAAACATCCAAGGCATACAAGATCTATGTTCCAAGCAGTAAGAGGATCATTGCGAGACAGGACGTGAACTTCCAGGAGGAGAAAGTCTTCAGGATATCTCACAAGTTGCCAACATGTGATTAGAGTGAGCCAGTAGAAGCTCCAAGGATTGAGTAGCAACAACAACAGGGATAGTCGCAAGGACAACAAAGCACGAGTACAGATACCAGTACGAGCACTAGCTTTGGTGCAAAGGGTCTTGCGAGTTTGTAGTAGACAAAGCAGCAGAGGCAGGATGAGGAGTTGGAAGCTCCACCCACCACCAATGGTAGAATCAACAAAGAAGTTCGTCAGACATTGAAGGATGCGCAAGAGTTTGTGGGAACTCCTAGGAAGGGTAAGAGGGAGCACAAACTACGAGATAGGTACAAGGCGTTGGTGATAGAGGTCATTGATAAAGAACCTTTCATTTATGAGGAGGCTGCATAGCATCAGGTGTGGCGGGATGCCAAGGTGGAGGAGTATAGCTCCATAGTGACAAACGGTGTATGGGAGGTCGCACCTAGACCTGTGGATAGGTTAGGTGTAGGCTCCAGATGGATCTACAAGATCAAGTGCGCTGCAGATGGCAGTGTAGAGAAGTACAAGGCTAGGTTCATGGCCAAGGGTTATGCGCAAAAGGAATGCATAGATTATGAGGATACCTCCACTCTAGTGGCCAGATATACCTCTATTCAAGCAATGATTTCATTAGAAGCGTAGATGGGATGGAAGATTCACCAGATGGATGTCAAGGCAACATTCTTGAATGGGGTGATAGAGGAGGAGGTATATATCGAACAACTATAGGGCTTTGAGACACATGAGACAGGCACAGTGTGTAGGATGAAGAGAGCACTATCCGGGCTCAAATAAGCTCCCAAGGCATGGTATGGTCGGATTCACAACTACTTGCTGCAAATGGGCTTCGTGAAGAGTGAAGCAAATTCCAATATCTATCATTTGATGGTTGGAGGTGAGCTACTCATCCTTGTTTTGTATGTGAATGATCTCTTCTTTACAGGGTCATCAGGGCTCATAGAGGACTGCAAGAGGAACTTGGTAGTAGAGTTTGAGATGAAGGATTTGGGACTGATGCATTACTTCCTAGGCTTGGAGGTATGGCAGATGGATAGGGAGATCTTCCTTGCGGAAGGGAGATACACTAAGGAGATCTTGAAGAGGTTTAAGATGCAAAATTGTAGATCCATGTCCATGCCCATGATTACCCATTGGAGGAAGATTGATGCTTTAGAGGACGCAAATATGGATCCAACCTTGTATAGGCAGCGCATCACTTCAATCATGTATCTGGTCAACACAAGGCCAGACATCTGTTTCACAGTGAACCCTCTTAGTCAGTTTATGGTGGAGCCTAAGAGGGTGCATTGGACATCGGTAAGACACATTTTGAGGTGCTTATGCGGATGATCGAGTATGATTTGAGATATACTCGAGGTGATTGTGTCAGTTTATGTGGATACATAGATGTTGACTTGGCAGGTAGTTCAGTGGGCCGAAAAGGCACCTCAGGGTGTTGCTACAATATTGGATCAGGGTTTGTCACTTGATGCAGTAGGAAGCAGAAGTCCGTGGCATTCTATTTTGCAGAGGAAGAATACATGGCAACTAGCATGGCTACATGCGAAGTTATTTGTCTTCGAAAGTTGCTAGTGAGTTTGTTTGGTCTGCAGATGCACTCGACCAGTATCTACTGTGATAATCATAGTTGCATCATCCTCTCCGAAAATCTAGTTTTCATGATAGGTTGAAGCCTATCGACGTAAGGTACCACTTCATCAGAGATTGTCTGCAACGTGGATTAGTTCAGCTACAACATGTTCCCATAGATCTGCTTGTTGTAGATATTCTCATAGAGGCCTTGGGTAATGCAAAGTTTTTTTTCTTCAGGGATAAGATAGGAGTAGTGGAGAACACCTTTCTCGCTAATAGGGAGTGTTAGTTTTTGGTAGCAACGAACATGTGTTCTAGTCTCTATGGTGTGTAAGAGGCTAAGGAACACAAGATCTCCAAAACCCATAAAAGGTTTCGAAAGAAAAGTCTTAGAAACACCTTAGTTAGATTAATTGGCCAATAATTAAATATTTCCTATGTCTAACTTAGGAAAACTAGTTAATTAAATTAGATTAATTGAGCGAAATTGATTTTTCTCTAGAGACTTCCGGAAAAGTGAGTTGATGGAGTCAAAATGATCTTAGCCATCGATTGAGATGTGATCATGGCTATTGTGAGTCCAACAAAAGATTATAAGAACAAGTCGATGCGGTTTGGGGAAGACACATAAGACGTTCAAGCAATTCGACTTACCCAGTTGCAGTGATTCAACAAAGGCGCAGTTGAAGTAGAGGAAGACACCGGTAGCGGGGTTTTCAATAGTGAGAATTTTTGGAGAAATTCTTAGGAGGTTTCCAGCATTGCAGTGACAGGGAGTCCAAAATTTCTAGCAGAGGAGGTTGATTTAGCTAGTGTAAGTAGCCAGTTTACGCAGTGTGTGTAGCAGGATCAATGTTTCGTCTTCCAGTTGCCGGAAGAATTGCTGAAGGAGGTTCAGGAGGCAGAATGACTTGCAAGGAAGTGATTTTGGAGGTTGTGCGGAATTTCTAGAGCCACTAGTGCACATTTTTGGGCAGGAGTGTGAGTGCAAGAGAGGAGTGAGAGTAGCTAGGAGGAGGTTGAGTTGATTCTAAGGAGGGATCTTTGTGATTCCAGTGATTTTGCCAATTGAGATTAAATTGTCGAAAGCTTTTTCAGTAAATAGGCAAGTAGTTGTGTTCTCTATTTTGTTGAAGAATTAATAATAAAACCCTCATCTGTTGCATTGATTTTCCGGGGTTTTTCCTGGAACGATTGTCCAAAAATATTGGTGTCCAAATTATTGTGTATGTGGATTATTTCTCAATTCTTGAATTTGATTTTTTGCAATGTTTTTATTTGTGAAGAATTGCAGTAGTGAATTTATCGTTATTCGCCATAAGGTAATTTACAAAAGGCAAATAAACTAGATAAGTTAGTAGATAAATTTCTAGTTACTGCATTTGTGGAAATTTCACACATTGTCCACTAACCAAATGTCATTGTGATATGCAATAGTGCATGTAACGGTAGAAAAGAAGAAGTAATACATATCATTTGTACTATCATTCATGGATCTCTTCTGATGTGGATGCTCATCATCATCAATGTATACTGTTGAAGCATGCTACTTGCCCTTCCTCTTCCTATCATTCTTCCCTTTAAGACACTTGTTTTTATAGTGACCAAACTTATGAGAATCGAAACACCGAATTTTTGGTATATCCTTCTTGTTCTGATCCAGAACGCAAGCAGGTCTTCTACCTGTATTCCTTTTATGAAGTTTTCAAAAATTTCATCTTCATTTACCATTTTTCGTATGAGCTGCAAATGCTTGGGACCCATCATCTTGAGGTCTCTGAATCTTCCTCTTTGAAACTAGCCTAGACACCTCTAGGGTATAGGAAGCCCATAGTTGATCAAATTTTTGATTTTTTTTTTGCCACAACTACTTGATACAAATGAATCCCATGAATCCAGAAACCCAGTAAGGGTCACAATCACAAATTATGATTCATCACTTTTTTCTCTAATGGCCTTGCGTTGATCAGTCAACTGACAGATCCTCATGAAGTAGGAAGCCATAGTATCTGATCTAGACATCTGAATATCACAAAGTTGATTCCTCAAGGTCATCTTCTAACCAATGTTGTTGACTGCATATAGCCCTACTAGGGCATCATATATTTGCTTTGAAGTCTTCAACCCAACAACAAATGGAATCAAATGGCCTTTGAGGGATTCAATAAGAATCCTCTTGGCCTTAGTTTCCATCTTCTGGTGCTTGGCCTTTCCTTCATTATCTCGAGGTTCAATAATCTTGCCTTCCACATATTCCATGACATCATTCTCTTCAAGAATGAGATCCATTCGGGTCCTCCAAGCCTTAAACTTTGTTTCACCTTCCAGCCTATCTTCAGGCTTGATAGAGGGAGCCATTTGGTCAAGGATTTGGTCAAGGATCAGATTGCTAAATAGGTGTCTTCAAGGTGTGATGTCAATGGCCTTTCTTCACCAAATCTCTGATACCATGTTGATTTTCTAGTGCTAATTACACAAGCACAATTTTCTACAACTGATAATTACTTCCAATGATATATGATATTACTTTAGCACACCTTAGAACATCATTAAACAATTACACTTAGAAATTTCAACTGTAAATGCAACGGAAAGAGTAAAGACCACAATAGAATAGCCATGCACTGTACACACTAGAATTTTTCCCTGGGAAACCCAAGCTCGGGAGAAAACCCAACAATCTTTTCTATGAGAAAGTGTTTAGTTCAACAAAAGTACACTCTGATAATTACAGGTCAAACTTGGTCAACCTAGACCAAAAATACAACACTAGTCAAACTTGGTCAAATGGGCCGAAATTCGACCTTCTGCAGCAACAAATCAGCTCGGTCAAACTACCTAGAAATACTTGGTCAAATAGTCAAACAATGTGGCCCATATGTGTGAGGTCAAAAACTCGGTCAACTGCAAGTCAAACAGATCACAAAGCAACTTAGTCAACGCAGGTCAAACAAACCTCTGAAACTCGGTCAACACTAGTAAAAACAAATCTCAAAAAGTCTTGGTCAATGATGGTCGACATTGGTCAAATGCTAGTCAAACTTCCTTTGTCTTAGAAATTTGGCACCTTAGAAACTTCAGCCACTTCCTCAAATTGCTTCCCACATGTGAGTGAGAGAGAGATATGTGAGTGATGAGTGAGTGAGAAAATGAGAAGTTCAAGTGTCTTTTTATAGTGATTTTAGGGTTCCTAAGTGGCACATCTCTTTGTTGGGCCGACCTATACTTTTGGGGCCAACTTGAGCAAGTTAAATTTAAAATTAAATCAAATTTTCTTGTACTTTTGTGGCCAACTTGAGCAAGTTAAATTTAAAATTAAATTAAATTTTCTTTCTTCTAATTTTTTCATTCACGATCTGAGTTTTGTAGCTAGAGAATACCTCCCACAGCTTTAAGTCAACACTCCCTCTTAGCTAGGGAGGTATTCACCTTGACTTCGTTAGATGTCCACTTCGCTGAAAATTTCTCCATCTCAAGAAGATTGTACTTCCTCAAATTGATTCCCACATGTGAGTGAGAGAGAGATATGTGAGTGATGAGTGAGTGAGAAAATGAGAAGTTCAAGTGTCTTTTTATAGTGATTTTAGGGTTCCCAAGTGGAGCATCTCTTTGTTGGGCCGACCTGTACTTTTGGGGCCAACTTGAGCAAGTTAAATTTAAAATTAAATAAAATTTTCTTTTACTTTTGGGGCCAACTTGAGCAAGTTAAATTTAAAATTAAATAAAATTTTCTTGTACTTTTGGGGCCAACTTGAGCAAGTTAAATTTAAAATTAAATTAAATTTTCTCTCTTTTAATTTTCATTCACGATTTGAGTTTTGTAGCTAGAGAATACCTCCCACAGCTACTCGAAAATCAACACTCCCTCTTAGCTAGGGAGGTATTCACCTTGACTTCGTTAGATGTCCACTTCGCTGAAAATTTCTCCATCTCAAGAACATTGAATGAACCTGCTATGTTAATATATCCATCCACTTCATGTTCTATTCTAGAACCATGTGGAAAGCATCTTGCATCAACGCCATGCAAAGGATCTAGTCACCCACTAGCCAAATTCCCTTTGGCAATATGGTCAGGTACCCCCTGACCGGGGTAAAAACAAAACTAGTCCTGGGTCACCAACTAACCAAGTTGTCACTTGGAACTAGGTCGATTCTCCCCATCCAATGGTGAAACCCCGAGTTGTTTACCAATCCCCCATGTCGTCACATGGCACTTCAATGGTAAAAATTCTTAACCAATGTTTTGAGGCACTCACTTACCCACTAGTCAAGTAACCCTTGGCAATATGGTCAGGACCTTTCGACCCGGGGAGAACTCCAGGCCCTGGTGCTATATGGGCTATTCTCCCTAGCCACATTACATGGCACTCGGTCAATACCTTTGACCTAAGACGAATGTCTACCCTAATGCTACAACATCAACACTCCCTCTAAGTGAGGGAGGCATTCTCAACCATTCTAGGTTTGTTCCTGAAGTATACAAACTTCATCTAGGACAGGGGCTTTCTGAGAATGTTAGCAACTTGCTCATCTGTAGAAATGTATTGGAGGCTAACTTCTCCCTTTTATACCATGTCTCGGATGTAGTGGTACTTGATCTCAATGTGTTGTCATGGAAAACTAGATTTTTAGAAAGCTTCACATAGATTTGATTGTCACAATGTATTAGGATCGTCTCTAGTACCTGGTCAAACAATTCTGTGAGCAACTTCTGAAGCTACACTGCTTCACAACTCGCTAGACTAGCTGCAATATACTCAGAATTTGCAGTGATGAGTGCAATAGATGTCTATTTGCTACTGATCCAGGATATCATAGCAGACACCAAACTGAAGCAACATCCTGATGTGCTCTTCCTGTCTTTGACACTTTTTGCCCAATCAAAATCTGTGTATCCCTGTAGCTGTACTGCACCATTTGAGACATAACTCAATCCATAATTGATTGTATCACGCAAATATCTCAACACATGCTTTGCCGCAATCTAATGGACATGTCTAGGTTCCACCATGAACTGGCTTAGAGTGTTCATTGTAAAGAAAATATCAGGTATGGTATTAACCAAATATATAAAGGGATCCGATGAACTATCGATACATAGAGGGATCCACCAAATCTAAGTCAGAGCCTCTCAGCTTCTTCAGATTGGTCACCATGGGAGTGGCCATGGACTTGCAATCCGTCATCCCAAATCTTTGAAGGATTGTAATAATATACTTCCCTTGACCAAGGAAGATATCACCCGGCTTCTGCCACGCTTCTAATCCCAAGAAGTAATGCATCAAACCTAGAGCCTTCATCCCGAACTCAAAGGTCAACTCCCTCTTACAATGATCAATGAGATTTTCTGCTCCTATAAAAACAAGTCATCAACATATAACAACTAGATCATAGGTTCACCTTTAACAACCTTGTAGTAAAGATTGAGATTGACATCACTCTTGGTGAAACCAAGTGTTAAAAATTTGGCAGCTCAGGGATGAATTTATAAAAATAGAAAGGCTAAAAATAGAATTTCTAAAAAATAGAAAGTAAAAGTAGAAAGCCTAAAAATAGAAAATCTCAAGATAGGAAATCACCTTGCATCAATTGGTAATCAAGTATTGTTGAGAGAAAATCCCTTTTGATCATCAATTAATTCTAATAGTTCAATTTCAACTTAATCATCAATATTGTCATTAATATTATTATTATTATTATTCTTATGATACTAATATATTATTATTAAAAAGAAATTCAAGTCAATCATGGCTCTAAATAATGTTCTCTTACACTCATTATTGGCATGGCATATTCCTCTTACACTCTCAATAATGCTCTTACACTCATTAAAGCACCTCATAAAAGATTTTCTTACACTCTTACATTCAATAAAAGCATGTCATAAAAGATTCCTCTTACGCACTCTTTGATGCATATGCTATCTCTCTTAAATGCATCAGTTATAAAGGCATGCGTACCTCCTTAATGGCATGAGTTACATTTCCTAAATGGGCACGAGTTACACTCCTCTTGGCATGCAAGTTACTCCTCCTTTATGACATGGATTCGTTGCTCCTCCTATATATATGTGCCTCATTCTTTATCCCCTTACTACTTGTGCATTGTCAAAGAAGAATTTGAACTTGAGAGAGAGGTGGAGAGAGTTGAAGAAGATTGTGAGGGAGAGACTTGGAGAGTAAGAGCAGAACTTGGTGAGCCAAGGTTGATTCAATGCTTCAATGTTTCAGTGTTGATTCAGTTGAGGGCGTAGTATTGAAAACTGACCGGTTTGAACCAAAAATCGATCAAACTGGTTGGTTCACTGGCCAAACCATCTGGACCGGTCAAAAACCCTGGTCATAGCCACCATTTCGCCATTTTTTTTAGAAAAATCAGGCATAATTGACTGGTTTATGATGGAACCAATCGATTTATGGGCAAATCGATCGGTTCCATCATAAATCGGCTGGTTCATTGCCACGCCAGCTGCAGACCCACCGGGCGTTTTTTTTGGAAGCTTTTGAGGTGGTTTGGAGGGACACTAAGGGTTGTTTCCCTCCAAAAACACCCCCTTCAAGCCAATAAAAGGAGGTCTCCCCTCTCATTTGCCTCACATCTCATTTGGAGTTTTTGTGAATTTCATTGGGAGCTTGGGGAGTGTTGAGTTTTTGATGGAGCAGTCATGGAGGTTTGGAGTTGGACTTGGAGCTATTTTGGAGTTGTTAGTAGAGTTGACATCTTCAGGAGGAGGCTAAGGAAGCTAGTTTGCATTTGCAGGTAAGGATTTTCACTTGAAAAAATCCATATTTCACTGTTGTCCATGTATTTAATTTTTTTATGTGTTCTATGCTACAGCGTTATCAAATCTCTAGTTCTATGCTATCAAATTTTGGAGGCTAAGTATGCTCATTTTTTCCCAATTTGATCTTAGGTTTTCCATTTTCCTTAGCTGCAATTTTTTTTAATTGGCAGATTTCCTTGCAAATTTCAAATACTTCTAGCCACCATGCCTCCAAAAGCAAAGGACAGTGCATGGGCTCATTGTGATGTGATTGATGGAAAAATAATATGCAAATTTTGCAATAAATCTATTGGAGGTGGTGTATTTTCAAGTTGAAACAACACTTGGCTAGGATAAGTGGCCAAGCAAAGTCATGTGATGCAACAAAGGAAGTGATAGGTTCTGTTAGGGTAGAATAACTTGCCAAGTTTGAGAAGTTTGAAGGAGAATAAGACTAGGAAGAAGGCTATCCAAGAAGAAATTGCAAGGAAGAAGGAAATTTTACAAGCCATGAAAGAGAATGGGTATGATGATTTTGAGATTCAAGACTCCTCTTCTATCCCTTCCACCAATGACCCCTTTCACTATGTTCCTCCTACTCTTGGGTCTTATCACTAAAGGCCAACAATCTAAAAGAACAAAGAGAATGAACATCCAGAGTTACTTCTCAGCCTCTGCCACCATTGCCTTTGCTAATCCCACTTCCTCCCAGCCAAGTCTAACTCAACATCAACCCACTTTGGATGACCATTGGAAAAAACAATGCGAAGAATTTTCTTTTCAATACATTGCTAGATGGTGGTATGATGTAGATTAAAATATCTCATTTATTGCTTCCCGCTCACCTTATTACCAAGCTATGTGGGACTCTGTTATAGCTACATGAAAGGGCTTCAAAGGCCCTACTGTGCATGACTTGAGGGGAGCTCTTTTGCAAAAAGAGATTTGTTCCATTGATGAGTATTTGGCTGAGTATAAAGAGTCATGGCTCAAAACAGGCTATTCCATCATGTCAGATGGATGGACAGATGGAAAGAACCACACTGTCATTATTTTCCTTGTTTCTTTCCCTCATGGAGCCATGTTTTTGAGATCAGTTGATGCATCTGATAAGGTGAAGGATGCAACCCTTCTATTTGAGCTTTTGGATGACATTATTCAACAAGTGGGGGAGCAGAATGTCGTGTAGGTCATCACAAATAATGCCTCAAACTATGTTCTTGCTGGGAAGATGTTAGAGTCCAAATATAAGACCATATTTTGGACCCCATGTGTTGCACATTGCATAGAGCTTATGCTTGAGGATATAAGCAAAGTGGAGTGGGTAAAAAACACTGTAAATCATGCCAAGTGCATTACAAAATACATCTACAACCACTCATGGGTATTGAGTCTAATGAGGAAAAAAACTGGGGAAAATAACTTGTTAGGCCTGCAATTACTAGATTTGCAACTCACTTACTCACATTGCAATGTCTCATTTCTCAACAAAAAAACTTGCAGAAAATGTTTTCTTTTGATGATTGGACTTCATCTCAGTGGGCTCATAGACAAGATGGCAAAGACACCAAAAAGAAAGTTTTTGACAATTATTTTTGGAAAAGGTCTGCAGAGCTTGTGAAAATTACCAAGCCCCTTGTTAAGGTGCTACGGATGGTGGATGGGGAAAAATTGGCCACGGGCTGCATTTATGAGGCTATGGATCAAGCAAAGGAGCATATACAGGGAACTTACAAGGATAGGTTAGCTAAATATGGTTGTATTTGGGAGATCATTCATAACAGATTGAACAATCAACTCCATCGTTCTATACATGTAGCTGGGTATTTTTTGAACCCAAAGTATCACTATAAAGCTTGGCTGGGAGATCTGCTGGTTGGGGAGGTCAACGATGGATTGCATGATTGCTTGGAGTACATGGTCCCTAACCATTCTGACCAGTTGGAAATGCATAGACAACTTACCCATTTTAGTATGGCAACAGGTACTTTTGGCAAAAACTTGGCAAAGATGGCAAGAGATGTGGATCAACCAGGTAAGCAATTCCAATTTGTTTTTCTTTTAAAGTTAAATTGTTTACAAATTTACAATTCAAATTGTTGTACTTGTAAATAAGTAATGAAATGAGCTAAGTTACTAATTAATGTCTTTTTCTTTCTAAGACATTGGTGGGAGTCATTTGGTGGCCAATGTCCTCAATTGCAAAAGTTTGCAGTTAGAGTCCTCAACCAATCTTGCAGTGCTTCAGGTTGTGAGCGCAATTGGTTTGTATTTGAGCACATACATACGAAGAAAGGAACCATTTTGGAACAAAAACGGTTAAATGATCTTGTCTTCGTGCAACACAACCTTTGATTAAGGCGCAACCAAATGATGAACAAAAGACTTGATCCAGATCCCATTATGTTGGGCGATATTGATCCAACATCAAAATGGGTGGAGGAGATTGAAGATCTTGAGTTTGATGTTGATTTTGATATTGGCATGGCATTAGGGGGGGTTGATCCCAATGCAAATTTGGTAGTGTCATAAGAACTAGAAATAGTAGCTGCGTCAAGCAAAAAAAACAACCAATGGAAGGCATTGGTCGTGCAACTCAACCAACTCGTGCTTCCATTAGGTCCACTTCTATTGTTATTGGTGCTACTACAGAGGTTGTAGATGAGATTGAGGCATCCTTAGACTCTGATCCAGATGATGTTTTATGTAGCTCCTGTTGATGATCCAGTGTCTAGTAGTGGTGATGAGTTTGATCATGATGAGGAATGATCATGTTGATCACTGATATGTACTTGTAGAGTCTAGACTTGTAGTCTTGTAGTAGGCCAATGGCCCTGTTACTACTCAAACTAGCATGGGTCCTAAAAGGGGATCCTTGAAGGGTTACTACTAGGCTAAGGGAAACAATGAAGCTAAAGGTCACTGTCATCAAAACTAAAACTTCCTACTCTTTATGGACTTTCACCAATGGGAGGAGACTCTATATATGTTAAGTTATGGTATTTTCTATGCTTATAACAGTTTACTTATTTTTCTTATTATATTCCAGAGATTAGCAATCACATGTACATAAAGTAAAGCGCAGATAGAACATTAAACGATCGACAGAAAACAAGCCAAGACAATAGACACAAGATGTGGCGGCTAGCCAGGAACAAACCCCACAATGTGTGGCGAAACCCTTTGATCAAATCTTTTTTTATCTTCAATAATTCAGCAGAGAAATAGTACAATAAATCTGATTTATATCAGTAGTAGCAAACCCTAGATCAACAACATCAACATTAGCAGCTTCATCATCAAACTTGGGCAGACTCACAAACCGACCGTCGGATCGGCTTGATTCCACCACCAAAAGTTGTGGCTTCTAGAGGAGTTTCAGATGAACCTATAGCGCAGTTCAGATGAGATGATCTTCTGGTCCACACAGGTCAAACTTCACTGCTGCCGTTGCAGGTTCAGTTTTAGCAGCGTCCTTCAAACTAGGGCAGTTGATATCTTGCAAACCGTCCGTCGGATTGACTTGATTCCACCACCAAAAGTTGCGGCTTTCAGAAGAGGTTCAGGTGAACCTACAACGCAGATCAGAAGAGGAGGTTTGATGGTCCACGCTGGTCAAAGTTTGGATCTAAGTTGCAGCTTTAGTTTCAGCAGCTTCCGGCTTTACATGTGTGAGAGAGAGACCCTTTTCTGCGCAATAGAGAAGAGACTCTTTTTTGCGCAGAAGAGAGAGAGAGATGTGATGAGATGAGTGAGTCCAAATGAGGACAAGTCCTCCTATATTTATACACAACGTTGGTGTTTGAATAGATGCGACTGTTGGGTTTCTGAGCCTACAGGAGTTGTAGGTTGGCTTGATAATAATTCCATAATCAAAATAAATTCATATCTCCATGAATACTTATCGGAATCGGATGATCTTTATATCAATCCTACACCTCTCGACGAGAGGAATCTAATAAAAATATTATCAGCCATGAATAAGATGACCCACATGATGTTTGGCCCTAGTTGCCAATTTTAACACTCCCTTTCAACTAGGGAGAACTTCATTTGCAATTTGTCTATCGGTCGTTACTATTCATCCATCAAATGCACTGCCCTGTACAGCTTGACCCTTGCCCTGCTCTGCTCTATTTTGCCTGTTCTGCTTTGTCTCGTTTTGCCCTGTACTGATCTGTACAACTTTGCTTTGTTATGCTTTGCTTTGATTTTATCCGAATTATGAAGAAGAAGAAATGATCGAGGATGTATCATACTGGCTCAAAGTCAGTCTCAGAGTATGTACCAATGGTCCTAGACTAGTCTCAACCAACCCAAAGTCAGCGTCATAGTGAGTACAACTCCTACCACTGGTCCCAGACCAGTAACATCCTCCATTGACTCAAAGTCAGTCTCAGAGTGCGTACCACTGGTCCCAGTATAGTAACAACCGACCTGAAGTCAGTGTCATAGAATGTACCACTCCTACCACTGGTCCCAAACCAGTATCATTGATCCCAGATCAATGGAGGTTATCCTAGCGTAGGGAGTATGGTAGATACAATGATGTGTCCATCAGTACTACTATGGTCCCTAACTTCATTTCCCTGCTCATTGATCAGAAGAGAGGTACTTCCCATGAGTCCCAGACTGCATGGGTAGGATGTCTCGACAGGAGAACTTAATCAAATTTGTCCTCACAAGAGAACACACCAATCCTGCTACAATTGCCATGGAGAACACATCAATCTAGGCCGCCATGGAGAACACATCAATCCAGGACTCACAGGAGAACACATCTATCCTGCTACAATCGCCATGGAGAACACATCAATCCAGGCCTCACAGGAGAACACATCAATCCTGCTACAATTGCCATGGAGAACACATCAAATCCAGGCCTCACAGGAGAACACATCAATCCTGCTACAATCGCCATGGAGAACACATCAATCCAGGCCTCACAGGAGAACACATCAATCCTGCTATAATCGCCATGGAGAACACATCGATCCAGGCCTCACAAGGGAACACATCAATCCTACTACAGTTGCCATGGAGAACACATCAATCCATGCCTCACAGGAGAACTAATCATCCTGCTACACAGGAGAGCGAATCATCCTGTTCCACAAGAGAGAGAATCATCTTGTCCCACAAGAGAGCGAATCATCTTGTTCTAGTGCGCACCACCAGGGGAGGGTGAGTCACCCTTTGGTCGTATGTTGCTCCAGTAAGAATCGCAAGCCCTTAGAGCTGCCAGAGCTCAATGTATGCAACATGCAGGACCCTTGTACAAGGGTTTCTTGACGACTCCAAGTCATTTGGGAAAATCGCAGATTAGATCTTTCCTCCGGGCTTTGACAAGGTGTATCAACCTGTACATCATCTTAATGCGATGGAGCCTCCTTGCTCATCAACTTACCATATCCCAGATGATGTCTATCTGCTGGAGCAATCGACGAATACGAGATTCCTCAACAATTGAATCCCACCTCTGGTTGTTACAGAGAATCACAGTGGTATGTGTTCAAATAGCTCACTGAAGAGCTTCCCCAACCAGGCAGCTTCATACGAGATCATACTCGTAGATATGTATCTGGTCTCGACGGTGCTTATGGCAACCGAATTCTGTTTCCTGCTCATCCATTATATTGAAGCAAAATCCAAAGAGAAACAACACTAAAAGTGCTCCAGTGATCCTCCACACTACCTGCCTAATCAACATTCGAATAATCATGCAGTTTCATATTTCCGACAGTGTATCTCGATTCTCAATCCATGAGAGATTGTGTCCTGAAGACATCTCAGAAGATTCTTGGCACCAATCTAGTGAGGCTCAACCAAATATGAGCTCACAATGCTAACTGCAAAACATATGTTCGGACGAAGGTTCACCAAGAACATCAACGCGAATGAGTTTTTGAAACTTAGAGGCATTTCCCAAATCTGGTCCGACATCACTACCATATAACTTTTGAAAGTTAAGATCCTCGAGGTAGTCACAGGCTTGCAGTCCATCATATCAAATCTTTTCAGAATCTTCACCACATATTTTCCTTAAGATAGGAAAATTTCCCTTGGCTTCTGCCACACTTCAAGTCCTAGGAAATAGTGCATCAGTCCTAGGTCCTTATTTCAAATTTTGAAGTCAACTCCCTCTT
This sequence comes from Pinus taeda, assembly GCA_000404065.3. Lineage (NCBI taxonomy): Eukaryota > Viridiplantae > Streptophyta > Pinopsida > Pinales > Pinaceae > Pinus > Pinus taeda. The sequence continues at coordinate 36,091 of APFE030281737.1, read as the reverse complement.
ACATTTGAGAATGAGAGGGTTTGCACCTCTTAGAAAGAGGTCATCCACATACAACACCAGTATGAGAGGTTTGTCATCTTCAACCTTAAAGTAAAGGTTAGGATCGACTTCACTCCTAGTGAATCCCAACTTCATCAAGTAGCTGTCGATCCTCTCATACCAGCTCAGGGTGCTTGCTTCAGCCCATAGAGAGCCTTCTTCAACTTGCATACATGAGATTTTTGATCATAAATCTCAAATCCTTCGGGTTGCTCCACGTAGACCTCTTCTTTGATCGAGCTGTGCAAGAACGCGGTCTTGACATCCATCTGATGTAGGTTCCATCCTTGTGAAGCGACAAGGGCTATGATTGAGCAGATGCTCGTATATTTGGTAACAGGTGCAGATATCTCATCATAGTCTATACCTTCCTTTTGGGAGAAACCACGAGCAACAAAACAAACCTTATACTTTTCTGTACTTCCATCTGCTGCATGCTTGATCTTGTAAAGCCATTTGGAAGTAACAACTGTCTTGTCCTGGGTTTTGGGAACTACTTCCCAGACATCATTCTTCATAATAGACTCATATTCTTCGGTCATAGCATCTTTCCATACTTGATGCTTGACGACATCTGAGAATGATGAAGGTTCATTTTGTATGATCGTGCTCATGATGGTCAGGTATCCCTGATACCTGTTAGGTTTCTTACTTTCACGAAAGGTTCCTCAGGGTGCAGCACGCCCTTCAGCATCATCAAGTATCCCCTTAAGCCATGAAGGCCTCTTCATAGAAGAAGAAGGCTCATGTGGAGGAGGATCAATCAGATCCATGGGTTCTTCTACATCAGGCATTGATTCATCATCCTTTACTTTTAGTTCCCTGGTGTTGGCTTCTTGAGAGCTCCTCAAAGTCGGAAGATTGTTCATCTTGTTGAGAGCCATATCTTTGTCAAAGGTGACATAATGACTAATCACGACTTCCCTTTGACCGCCTACATAGATTCTATAGCCTTTAGTATTTTCACCATCGCCCACGAAAATTCCTTTCTTTCCAGATGCACCCAATTTATTTCTTTTCTTTTTCGGCACATGAAAATATACAAGGCTTCCAAAAATTCTAAAATGAGAAACATCAGGTTTCTTACCGGTGAACATTTCTTCAGGAGCCTTGGAACCCAATGCTTGATGAGGGCATCGATTTTGTACATATACAGCGGTGTTTGCAGCTTCAGCCCATAGAAACTTCAGAATTCTTTGATCATGTAGCATGGCCTGGATAGCTTCCATAATCATGCAGTTCTTCCTTTCCGCCACACCATTCTGTTCAGGAGTATATGGTGTAGTAGTCTCCCTCTTAATGCCATCCTCTTTACAAAAGTCATGAAACTCGTTAGATTCATATTCAGTTCCATTATCAGTCCTTAAGATCTTGATCTTCTATTTGGTTTGATTCTCGATCAAGGCTTGAGATGTGTCACAAGACATGACACCTAGCAGACTTCCTCCGACCTGATATAATGAATCAACTTGAAACCCAAGAGTGAAGGCATCTTTAATATTGTTTTTCCATGCACGTACCTTGCCATTGATGAAAGCCACCTTGTAGTCTTTGTCTTGCATTGATGAAATGGACACCAGGTGCATTTTTTGAGGTCAGGTGCATATAATACATCCTGGAATTTCTAGCCTTCTTGAATGGTTGTCCTCTTCCTTGATTCCCAGCTCTCCTCTTACCTTTGCTATTGAATTTGTCATTCCTTTGATTGCCATCAGAGGGATTTTGATCATCGTCCCGATGTGAGTCCTTTCTATTAGGGCACTCCCTTGCATAGTGACCTGCTTTATCGCAGATGTAACATCGTCCTTTTCTTCCACCCTTAGGTCCAGCCTTTCCTTTTGATTTAGTCCCGGAATTATTTCTTTTCTTAGCATGAGAGGAAAAGGCAACAAGAGGACCTTTAGGCATGGGCATTTCTTGCTCTTCTACCCTTGTTTCTTCTTGAATGCATCTAGCCATTGATTCCTCGAAACCAAGAATTATATTATTGTTCAAAAGAGTAGTCTTGAACACGTACCATTCGGATGGTAATCCTCCAAGAGTCGTGAGTGCCATTTCTCTGTCAGTAATAGTCTCCCCAATAGATAGGATATCGTTCTTGATCTCGGTGATTCTTAAGAAGTATGCTTGCATACTCTCATCTTTACCCTTCTTGATTTCCCTCAATTTATTTCTAAGAAACAAAACTTGATTTGCATCATTAACTTCAAATATACTCACCAGTCTATCGTAGATTTCTTTGGAGGTGTCCAGTTCAGAGATGTAGGCCACCAAGTGCTTGTTGATAGAGTCCTGGATGATCTTCTTTGTTTTGACTTCTCCGTTTTTCCATTTGTTCCAGGCAGCAGCGCATGCATTTGATGGAGGCTCAACAATATTGCCTATTACATGGTCCAGCACTCCTTGATCTTCTAGAGTTAGATCAATAGACATCTTCCATCTGTGATAGTCAGCTTTCTCACGGAGCTTGTCTTCGGCAGGAAAGAGTGTTTAGGACCCCATAGTTCTTTTAAGATAGCCTTGCCAATCTTGTCTTTGGTGATTGCTCTTGCTCTTGCTTGGGCTTTGTCTCCACTTTAGCTCTGATACCATGTTATGTTATGGTATGTTATATGCTTATAACAATTTACTTCTTTTTCACATTATATTCCACAGATTAGCAATCACATGTACATAAAGTAAAGTGCAAATAGAACATTAAAGGATTGACAGAAAACAAGGCAAGACAAGAGACACAAGATGTGGCGGCTAGCCAAGGACAAACCCCACAATGTGTGGGGAAACCCTTTAATCAAATCTTCTTTTATCTTCAATAATTCAACAGAGAGAAATAGGACAATAAATCTGATTTATATCAGCAATAGCAAACCCTAGATCAGCAGCATCAGCATTAGCGGCTTCATCATCAAACTAGGGCAGACGATATCTCACAAACTGACCGTCGAATCGGCTTGATTCGACCACCAAAAGTTGCGGCTTCCAGAGGAGGTTTTGATGAACCTACAACGCAATTCAGATGAGGAGATATTCTGGTCCACGCAGGTCAAACTTCACTTCTGCAGTTGCAGCTTCAGTTTCAGCGGCTTCCTTCAAACTAGGGCAGTTGATATCTTGCAAACCGTCCGTCGGATTGACTCGATTCCACTACCAAAAGTTGCGGCTTTCAGAGGAGGTTTAGATGAACCTATAGTGCAGATCAGAAGAGGAGGTTTGATGGTCCACGCTGGTTAAAGTTTGGATCTGTAGTTGCAACTTCAGTTTCAGCAGCTTCCGGCTTCACGTGTGAGAGAGAGACCCTTTTCTGTGCAGTAGAGAAGAGACTCTTTTCTGCGCAGTAGAGAGAGAGAGATGTGATGAGATGAGTGAGTTCAAATGAGGAAAAGTCCTCCTATATTTATACACAACGTTGGTGTTTGAATAGATGCGATTGTTGGGCTTTTGAGCCTACACGAGTTGTAGGTCATCTTGATAATAATTCCATAATCAAAATAAATTCATATCTCCATGAAAACTTATCGGAATCGGATGATCTTTATATCAATCCTACACCTTTCGATGAGAGGAATCTAATAAAAATATTATCAGCCATGAATAAGATGACCCACATGAAGTTTGGCACTAGTTGCCAATTTTAACAATATATAGAGAATCACTTATGAAGGATAGATCAACTAAGATGGGTGTGAATTGATCTCGATGGCCCTTTCCTAGGAGAGACTTAAGAGTGGGACTTGCTTGCTTCTTAAGCAAGGTGCAAGGTTCTCTAGGATAGGAAAATAGAGATTTGAGGGATTGGCTTAGGGAATGTGACTTGTAAAGGAGCTTCCTAAAACCTAAAATCCTTGTGGAACTTGGTTTCCGTAGTGGTTTTTGAAGAGTTGACTTTGATAAGATATGGGACCACATGGGACCAAGTGGACCCAGGTTAGGTCAAGGGGAGGGAGTTTAGCAACCAATAATATGTTTGACCTAATTAGGGAGAGGGGAAAGGGATCAAGGAATGAATTTTCAATGAAAGGCAATGCAAGGATCCCAGTGAGGTTTCTGGCTTAAGGGAAATGAAGGGCAAGAATTGGTCTTCGAGTTAGTGCTTGTGATATCTCAAGATCCCACCATCATAATTTCATGAAATTTGGAGGGCTTCTTGAGGACACAAGCGTAGTTGTGAACCAAAAATCGATGTATTTGGATGGCTAGATTGTGAGATAAGTGATGCCCTAGGTGACCTAAAGGACTAGACCTAGAGAAGAGGAAAGGGGAGAAGGAAAATAGGTTTAAGGTGATCACCTTTGGGTGGAATAGTGCCTAATCCTTGGCGATATTGGAGTCAGATAGAATTATGACTATGAACCTTTGAATTTTCTAGGTCGTGAGGCCTCAAAGACAACTTCGCTTGGCACTACGACAACAACAAAAGCAACTTCAAATACTTTATACTTTGTTTTGCAAGATAAATGGCTTGTCAAGATGAATTTCAGTAATGAAACATCCCCAGGAACATTCATTCATTATACATCATCCATACATGAAGCATTCACTATCCAGAAACAAAATTTCCACAACTTCGCATAAGAGATGCAACAAATAAGCCCTAGTATAGAGAAATCCCAGCGACAATGTATGTGACAAAATTAGAAAGAAAGAATAGCATTAAAATGTACTTACATGTATAATAATATATCCAACCATCCAAAAACTTGTCATCAAGAAGCTCCAAGACATATGAATATTATCCAAACATCAAAATTCATTCCATGCTTCAAAAATTCGTCCTCCAAGAAAGATAGTGAAAATCTCTAAAGAGATACTAGTTCCAAATCCAAGTGATGCTAAAATGAATTTACATCACTAGTATTTATACACTTCTAATGAGTTTGACCTACATTCCCTACAATAAAATAATGTGCAAAATAACTATCTTTAGGTGAGAAGCCCACCAAACTAGCTCATAAACAAAAGAATAAGCCTCTCAAGAGGTTGAATAATGAATAGTGCATGTCCTTGGGCCTTGGAGGAGGCCTAATGGAGTCCATATGTGCCATAATGTGTAGTTTAATTCCCAAAAGCAGTGGACAAGGGGTTGGACCCTTATAATAACCTGTGGTGCTCCAAATGACATGTGGGGGCACACAAGTGTCCTCATGGGTCTCCAAACAAATTGAAGATGCTTATAGATTGCCTGCAAGGGCTAGGATGATGGTGTAGGTGATGCCAAATCTTCGTGCAAGTCTTGGATCATCTGCCAAGTGTATGGTGTGACTCTCGAGCTAGTTGGGCATGATGGATTAGGTACATCTTCCTCATCCAATAAGTGAACCACGAGCAATCTTTGAATGGCTGTGGGGATCCATGGAGTATTGCTTGCTGTTGTGGAGGCCTATGGATCTCTACACACACCCTACATGTGCCAATGTAGCCTTCCGGGGTCAGGACACCGTATAGGGAGACCAAACCCAAATGGAAACCACTTGCAATTTTGCATAAGATCGAATCTATCCTCATGCCTTCCAGCACACCAGGTCATTAAAGAAATCAACTAAAAGAGTTTATAAACCATGGATAACAAGTGAGCAATTCATAATGGAGTTTTCGCATGTGCTAATGTCTCCCAACTCCAAATAGGGTTAACCGGGCATCCTATTAGGTGGTTTCTACCTCTAAAGGGGGTGGTAGTCCGTGGTACATCCTTCCAATGGTGGTGGCATGTGGCATAATGATGGAATGGAGTAGGGAATGGAAGGGGGCAACCAAGATCACATGCCATGGTACAAGGGTAGCTAATAAAAGGGAAGCCCACACTTGAGTGAATAATGTGTAGGAGGGAGAAATCGTGGTGCATGAGTTTCCTTGACCTTGATTTTTTCACCCTTCTTCATATGCCTTTTGCCTTTTTATGATTTTCTTTGGTTAACTGCTCGAAGCTCTAGGTAATGAGAGCATGATGCGTAAAGTATAGCAGTGGATACCACCTTATAAGGTGGGGCAGTTCATCACCCACCGGGCATTGGGACAATCATGGGTTCCTTAATGATATAGGAGGCTTATCAAGGGCCATGTAGGAACCAGGGTGATGGCCATGTAATGGGGTCGAGCTCACGTCATGGCTTTTGCCCACATGCTAAATGCTTTTGTCCTGACCATCTTTTGCATTTTGTGGTGCAATTTCTTGTTGAATGTGGCCAATTACGCTTTTTCTTTTTTCTTTTAGCTGCATCAACCTCCGGGCGTCATTCTAGGCCTAACCCAAGGTGTAGGGAAAGGGGAGGGGGTGGCTGACCCTATGTGGACCTAATGGAGGAATGTGGACCTAGGTAGGAGGAGAGATGATTGGGTGTGTAATGAGCAGAAGGGGAGTAATATATACGAATTGGGGAGTGGGACCGCGCAAATAAAATTAGGGTTTCCCATGTAGTACCATCCCTAAAACCATTAAGTTAGTAAAATAGATCCCATGGGACTAGGGTGCAAGGTTAACATCCCAAAAGAGACCTAGGGGACAAGAGCACAGACCTAGACCACTCTCTCCGCTGAATCCCCCCATTAATCTATGCCCAAAGTTTACATGATGAATAAACTAGAATACTCAATTACCAAATAACAAGGCATACCTTTAGGTTTGGGAGGCCCACCTTCAGACATACAATCTTGACAGATGGGTGAGGTACCACATGGTTGGCTCAGGTGGTGTAGAAATGGCACATTGAGCTAGTTGGTGGCTGTGAGGGGTTGCTGATTGAGGACCATCATGGAGAATTTTTTTGTCCTAGGGATATCACCCACAAAATAGTGGGTAACGGGCCCCATAGCTTGTAGCATTGGTTTTGGACTTTATAGGCCATTTAGAGCCTCATTTCTTATGTATTTTGTCAATGATATGTATTGCACTCAGTGCCATTTTGATATATTCACCTTTACATGGTATATAGATGAACGAACTTTGCATATTTTGTCTCTAATGGTTTGGAATCATGGTTTTAAATCTTAAAAATTAATTATTTCATGTGTTTTTTTTTAAATCAGTTCATTGGGATTTGACCAGTCTTGGTTTGACCAGTTCCGATTTTTAATACTATGGGAGAGGCTTCTATTTGAGGTCGACTTATGGTAATGGGAGGGATAAAATTTAAAATTTAAATTTTAAACTTGGAGCCAAAAATTAATTTTGAAGGCCGATCTGTCCATTTCTTTGCTCTTGACCATAGCTTGGCAAGTGAAATTTTGATCTCAAAATATTTAATTAAATTCTTCAAAACAAGTCCTAATGCAAATCCTAGGCCTCACGATTAAACAAACCAATGATGAATTGCCACATCACCTTAGCATTTGGGGACTTTGACCATATGAAGGGGGCATTGACCATTGATTGATCGTATCTCCTCAACTGTGACGAGTTACAAGATGTGCCATATATTGTTGGAATTACCATGATGAGGAGCATCAATTGAAGAAGGTCTCCAGAGCAACTTCACTGATCTTCATCCTCAAAAACTTCAACAAGTGCGGGCTTCTAGGGTTTCCTTCATTCCTTTCAGGGCTTCTTGTCTATTGGAGTTTCCAACTAATGTAATCCATGACGTATTTTAAGAGCATTCAAGAACCAATGTTGGCATCAATGACAACACCATTCAACACAAATTAATTGCAGAAAGATAATAATAGTCACAGTGAGATGTTTATGCACCTTAAAGAAAGAATATAGGCAATTCTTTTAACTACTAGTGTGTTTAGAAATATCACAACATTTTAAATTTTTACACTTGCACATAGGCCAATATCTCCCTAGTTTCTAATTTTGTAATACTTATTTGATTCCCAACGAATTTATGGTGTTTTCAGGCTAACTTCTCTTCCCTTTTGAGTACAAAACTGTACATATTCACATAGGTTTTTGATTGTTGGATTGGAATATCAAAAGCCTAGGAAGTTGTGACTCATGAGGTAAACATCATAATGCCTCTTTGAACCAATGTTAGGGCTTCTCAAATTCCTGACAAATTTCTACCCTTTTAGGTTAACTTCTCTACCCTTTCAATTACATGTTTGTACATATTTACACAAATTTTCCATTGTTGGATTGGAATCTCAGTAGCCTTGGAAATTGTTAGGATATTCCGACATGTAGGAATAGTTAAGTATAACTTGGTCTAGTATAGAGTTAGGTAAAGTGTGTTTCTTTACTATGTACATTTGTAACTTACAATCTGACGATCACGATATGTAGTGATCC
>APFE030281737.1:0-21741 GCA_000404065.3 Pinus taeda | reverse complement strand
ACCTATTGGGTTTATACAAACAGACTCCAGCCTTGTATGTCGTCTTAAGAAATCCCTTTATGGTCTCAAACAAGCTCCTCGGGCTTGGTATGCCAAAATGGATAGTTTTCTTTTAGAATCTGGTTTTTCTAGGTGTCATTCTGACAATACTGTCTACACCAAGAAAGAGGGCAAGTCTCTTATCATTCTTGTTCTTTATGTTGATGATCTTATCCTCACTGTTAGTGATCCCAACCTTATTAACCATGTGAAGTCCAGCCTTAAAAAGAAGTTTGAAATGACAGACTTAGGACATTTACATTATTTTCTCGGTCTTCAAGTCTTGCAATCCAAGGAAGGTATTTTTCTCTCCCAATCCAAGTATGCCTGTGATCTTCTACGCTTTTTTCACATGGAAGATTGTAAGCCAGCTCCTTCTCCCTTTCAGTCTGGAGTCAAACTTTCAGTCTCTTGTACTTCTCCTGAAGTTGATGCTACCTTATACCGTCAACTTGTAGGAAAACTCTTGTATTTAACCCATACTCGTTCTGACCTTTCCTTTGTTGTTGGCCTTGTTGCTCGTTTTATGCAAAACCCCCGTGAAAGTCATTGGAAAGCAGCTAAAAGAATACTTCGTTATGTTCGAGGTACAGTACAGTTTGGGATTCATTACAGTGCCAAAGCAGCTCCTTTATTAGTTGGTTTCACTGATTCTGATTGGGCTGGTGACCCTGATGATCGGAAGTCTACTGCCGGTTATGTCTTCACTCTTGGTTCAGGACCTATTACATGGGCTTGTAAGAAACAGGCTGCCATTTCTCTTTCATTAGCAGAAGCAGAGTATCGTGGTGCTGTGGAAGCTAGTAGGGAAGCCTTGTGGCTTCGTCAAATCCTATCAGAATTTGGCTTTGAGCAGCGGCATCCGACTACACTTTGGTGTGATAATCAAAGTGCCATTCAACTTTGCAAAGATCCAGTTCAGCATCAGCGCAGCAAACACATTGAACTACACATGCACTTCATCAGAAAGCTCATTCATTACCATGTTCTTGAAGTGCAATATTGTTCAACAGATGATCAGGTTCTAGACATCTTCACAAAGGCTCTCACAGAGGCGAAGTTCACTAAACTTCGATATATGCTTGGAGTTCAGGAAGTTGTCACTAAGGGGGGATAGGCTCTAGTGCCCCCTTCCTTCTCCTATTGTGTCATATTTGTAAATCCTTCAATCCTATCCCAAGTTGTTCTTAAGGGGGGATGTTAGGATATTCCGACACATAGGAATAGTTAAGTATAACTTGGTCTAGTATAGAGTTAGGTAAAGTGTGTTCTTTACTATGTACATTTGTAACTTACAATCCGACGGTCACGATATGTAGTGATCCGACGGTTCATTCTCTCCTCGGTATTACCGACACTTGATCCGTGGCTTGACACCCGATTGGTCCATGAATGCTATTTAAAGCGCATGGAGGGTCATTTGTAGGTTAACCGTGCATGAGAGAAGCTTATGTAAATTTTCATTCTTTTATTAATAAATTGGCTGTAGTAGCCACGTTGGCGCAGGCCGTGGACTGTTTCCCTCTCTAAAGGTTTTAACCACGTCAAAATACTGGTGTATTGATCTGTGATCTGTTTGTGAGCGATGTCCTTTTGGTGTTCTGTCTGAGGAACTTACCCTGTAAATTCCTACAGAAATTGGAAGGCCGCATGTCATAATAACTCACTAGCCCAATGCTATTGCCACTTTCCACCTATTGATTTAACAACCATACGACTTCTACACATGTTCAGTTTCTCTTGTTTCTCTTGTTACTTGAGCTTCCAGCCTCGCTAGTGTTATGTCCTTGTGGGGATGCACTCTTCTTAGGTGCTTGCAACCTAGGGCTTGTACTCTTTTTGCAACTTACCTGTAGAAGGACACAATTTTTCCTTGTGGGCTTCTACTATATTGCAATTGGGGCTAGCGGGTCCCACAACTTTGTTGCATTTGTGTGACCTTTTCTCAATTCGAAGCCTTTATGTTTGCAGTCTCTTCATGAGTTTGTAAGTCTGCTTTTCAACTTCTTTTGCAACCTTGCAACTCAATATGCGTACAGTTTCTTATGGGCCCTCATCCTAACCCTTGCAGGTTTGCAACTTTTTGCAATAGAATGCTTTAGCACATCATTGTGGGGTCTTCATTGCCCTTGCAACATCTCAATACTGCATCTTGCGAATCCCTTAACTTCCTCAGACCTAAACGACCTCACAAATGTTACCTCAGGATCATAAGCAGATTCGACCTCAACGATCTCCAATGACTCTCAACTGAAGGAACCTTTCCTGTGCTTGTGTTGTGTATAGTATATATGTTTACTGTATTGATGGTGTTCTTTCTTCTGAGCCTAAAATAGTTCTATCTTATCCTACCTGGTGAATCTAGTTGTTCTTTGCAACACTTGATCTTGTTGTAACATGGCTGGTTGGTCTTATACCAAGTCTTCTGGTGTGGGTGCCCGTTTTTCCTCATTAGACTCTTCATCTAACAAGGATGGCTTGAACATCTTAGTTGATCTGGATTCATCACTTAGTATTACCTACATAGTAGCAGCTCCAAGTTGAAGCCACTTTTGCCAATATTTTCTAATATCTTGGATGTTCCACATTTGATAGTCTTCATATTCCTGTGCAGTTCCTTGAACCTTCTTTCAACAACTATGACCACACTTGATCTCAATCTCGGAAAATATGTGCTCTCTCTCTCTCTCTCTCTCTATTTGTATACTGCTTGAGACTTCTTCAAGATCACTTGTGCCTACTCATCTCTACAAAGGGTGTGCAAGTGGAAATCATGTAAAGGGACCATTCCCTTCAAGCAAAAGCAAAACCAATCAAGTACTTCATCTTATGCATTCTGATTTACGTGGACCTATGCATGTAACTTCTCTTGGTGGCTACTTGTATCAAGACATGGATTTTCTTTTTGAAAAACAAAAGTCAAGCATTTAACATGTTCAAAAACTTCAAAACTCTGGTAGAAGAACAAACTGGAAAGCAGATCAACATCTTCAGATCTGACAATGGAGGAGAGTTCACTTCAAATAATTTCATTGACTTTTGCAAAGAAGTTGCAATCAAGAAAGAGACCATCGTACCATATAACCCAGAGCAAAATGGTGTGGTTGAAAGAAAGAACAAAACAATCATGGAAACAATCAAAGCTATGTTGCATGATCAAAATCTACCAAAGTTTATATGGGGAGAAGCTGCTAACACTGTTGTCTATGTCCAAAATAGATCTCTACACTGAACCTTAAAAATCAAGACTCCTGAAGAAGTCTTAATTGGTGAAAAGCCCAAGGTTGGGCACTTGAGGATTTTTGGCTGCCCTGTCTACTTTCATGTGCCAAAGGAAAAGTGGAGCAAGATGGAAGCTTCAAGTAATAAAGGTACATTTGTTGGTTATTGTGAAAATTCTAAAGCTTATAGAATATATATACTTGGTCAAAGAACTATAGAGTTTAGTAGGGATGTAACATTTGATGAAGATGCAACTATTGGAAAAGAAAGAGACACTCCTCTTCCTTCTGTTAATGTTGATAGACAAGATGGTGCCTTTGAAATTCAAGAAGTTCCCGAGCCTGAGCCTAATCTTGCCGATGAACTCATAGAGCCCATGGACCCCTTGGATCCTCCTCCATGTGATTCTCCTACTAGAAAGAGACCATTATGGCTTCGTGACACTCTACAAGATATTGATAGACATGCTGCCCCCAAAGGAACCTTCAGAGAAGCAAGAAACCATGTCAGTCCCAGGGATACGTTGTTGTAGCCATGAGCAACATGAACTTTTGAAGAAGCAATGAAAGATCAGTATGGAAAGATGCAATGGCCAAAGAATATGAGTCTATCACACATAATGATGTATGGGAAGTAGTTCCAAGACCCAAAGATAAGTCTGTTGTGACTTCTAAGTGGTTGTATAAAATTAAACATGGTGCGGATGGCAGTATTGAAAATTATAAAACTAGATTTGTGACTAGAGGTTTCTCTCAGAAAGAGGGAATAGACTATGATGAGATTTTTGTATCTGTTGCTCGATATACTACCATCCGATCTTTTGTTGCTCTAGCTGCTAGCCAGGGATAAACTCTTCACCAAATGGATGTGAAAACTGATTTTCTACATGGCTTCCTCAAGGAAGAAGTATTTGTAGAGCAACCATAAAGCTTTGAAGTACATGACCAGAAATATCATGTGTGTATACTGAAGAAAGGTCTCTTTGGATTGAAGCAAACCCTAAGAGCTTGGTATGCTTGCATTGATAGCTTCTTTATGAAGCTTGGTTTTACCAGAAGCAATGTTGATCCAAATCTTTGCTTCAAAACAGTCCAGGTAATCTAGTAAATCAAACTTTGTGAGGAAGGAAATGATTAAAACATTGCTTGTCCTACTGCATAAGAGAAACCTTTGATCTACTTGCAATACTTGCAAGGAAAGAAATGCTTGGAAATGAAACCCTAATCAGCTACAGAAAATAAATGACAAGAAAATAAGACTAGTCTAGCTGCATGGAGTAAATACCATCAAATCAACCCTAAACTACTACATTCAAAGTAAATCTTATTCTAATTACAAAATCCAATGAATGTTTCAAGGGATATTAATGTAAACTACTCCTATGCTATTGAATTTATGCTCAAAACAACTAACCCTAATTGCAAAAATAAATTGTAGTGATGAAAAGAAGAGTTCTAAGAGGTCTCTGATCTTCCACAAGCTTTTTTTCATGGCATAAAAGATGTTGTGAAGGTTTAGTAAGCAAAAAATTGGCTCAAGGAGCAATTTTGGTTGAGTTCTGATGGATTTTGTGTGGTGCTATAGGATGCTACAAGATTGCTATAAGATGCTACAAGAATTCTATAGGGTTGCGTCTGAAAGAATTCTAAGTAATCTAGAAGTGATATGAAGGTGGGGAAAGATTGTGGAAGGTTGGGAAATAGTGTAGAGGTCCTTGCCAAACTAGTGGTCTCTTGCAACCCTACCAAATTTGTAGAACAATGAACTAGTAAGTTGATCTAAGCACCCAAATGCCTAAGTTGATCAATTGCAAATGCTATGGGATAATATTTTTTATTAATTTGGATGTTTTTAGGCTTCAATCTAAGTGGAATCAACTCAAAATAATCTCATTAACATGTGCCAAAATTTAGTATAAATTTATTACTAAAACCATAAATTTAAGGAAAATGAACTGGTAAGCCAATCTAAGTAACCAAATTCCTAAGTTAATCAAGTGAAAATATTGTGGGATAATTTTTTTTATTGATTTTAATGTTTTTAGGACTTCATCCAAGTGGAAACAACTCAAAAGAACTTTGTTAACATGTGCTAAAATTCAACATAAAGTTACTGCTAAGAAAATCAGGAATTCCAAAACTCTGAGTTAGTAAACTAATCCAAGAATTCCAGTGATGAAAAGGACCTTGCAAAGATATAAGAAGAATAAATCAAACTTGTAACTATCTAAATGAAATAATAACAAGATTACTTCAATCATTTATTAATCTAACCTACGTCAAATGGAGCATGAATAGGAAACTCAACAATGCAAAGTAGGAACTAAGCAGAGAAATGTTGAAATTGAAGAGAAGGAAAATAAATGGTACACAATAGGGCTTTAAGGTTCTTGGGATGGAAAATCCAAAGGATACTCAGAGTCCCATGAATAAGACCAAGCTTTAAAAGATGAAAATTAAGTTTTCTTTCACGACTAAGAACAAATCAAATACATCACTGTTGGAGGTGGAAGTAGAACTGCTGAATATCAATTGTTCTTCATAAAAATGATGAAAAATTATAACCCCTAGAGGCTAATTCAAATTGGTAATTATACACAATGATGTGGAATCAGCGTTCTTGAAAGGAGGATTAATTTTCACGCAAAAATCCCTCAAATAGTGGATCTGGTCCCCCAACATCAAGAGTCTTCATTTAATGACAAGGAGCACATTCCTAGATTTTCTCAATCATCGGGTCTCCAAAATTTGTTCAATAATTTCACAATATCCTATTCATTTATTATCCAACTTTGGTCCATCTTATAACAGAGAGAAAGTCTCTAGATTATCTCATCTTCCATGTTAATCATTTATTAATCTAACCTACGTCAAATGGAGCATGAATAGGAAACTCAACAATGCAAAGTAGGAACTAAGCAGAGAAATGTTGAAATTGAAGAGAAGGAAAATAAATGGTACACAAGACCAAGCTTCTTGGGATGGAAAATCCAAAGGATACTCAGAGTCCCATGAATAAGACCAAGCTTTAAAAGATGAAAATTAAGTTTTCTTTCACAACTGAGAACAAATCAAATACATCACTGTTGGAGGTGGAAGTAGCACTGCGGAATATCAATTGTTTTTCATAAAAATGATGAAAAATTATAACCCCTAGAGGCTAATTCAAATTGGTAATTATACACAATGATGTGGAATCAGCATTCTTGAAAGGAGGATTAATTTTCTCGCAAAAATCCCTCAAATAGTGGATCTGGTCCCCAACAACAAGAGTCTTCATTTAATGACAAGGAGAACATTCCTAGATTTTCTCAATCATCGGGTCTCCAAAATTTGTTCAATAATTTCACAATATCCTATTAATTTATTATCCAACCTTGGTCCATCTTATAACAGAGAGAAAGTCCCTAGATTATCTCATCTTCCATGTTAAAACCGAAAAATCGTACACCTACTAGTACAATCCATAAGTCATTAAAAGTTTCTAGCAGAATGCATAGGTGGGCATTTTTCCGGCGGAATACATTATGAAGATTCCAAAATGAAAAGTTCTCCTAAGGTCCAAAGTTTATAAAGGAAATCAATTAACGTCGTGCGTATATTTCTTTGATAAACACGTGCCTGCGATATATCTTCAAAAAGCCACGTGGTTGCAGAAAATATGACTCAGCAGTCCTAGACCACTCTACACCCTTGGAGCCGATTTTCTGATATGAAATCAGCCTAGTACAGCCGAATTCGAGCTGCCTTGGAGAAGTGCAGCCCTGAATGGAATCCTCTTGTCCTACTCATGTGTCTTTATCATACATGTACCAAGAGAGGGAAGAGGGATTCAATTTTTCTTATATAAACAGGCCATGGAAGAGCCAAAACAAGAGACATTGTTATGCTGGCTAAATTGTTGTTTGAGCAAACCACCATTCTATTGTTGAAACCAAGGAAGTGAAGAGCACTAGCATGTTGGCCAAATTGCTTCTAAGCAACCCAACATCTTAGTGAGTGAAGAGGAATTCACTCTATGGAGAGTCTTCACACTTCTTTGAGAGAGAGGACAAACTTGCAAAGAGATTGAGGAAAAGAAACCCCCTCGCTGAGGATTTTTGAGCTCCCTAGCTCAAAGAATCCTCTTCAAGTGTTTGAGTTTCTTCTTGTATTCAACCTCTACCACCAACAATCAATAAAGGGAGATTTTTCCATATATTATTGATGTGATTGCTCCATTTGAGCATTGTTTTGTTCACGCACCTCTTTGTTTAAGTTTATGTTTATGTATGCATTGTTTCCACTATTTACAATGTTGTGTTTATTTAAGTTTGTCCACTAATAACACCAATTTTGACTATGATCCTTTGTAGGTAACAATCCACTGTTAGTGCTCCAAAAACAAACTACAACATTCCAAATCTTCAAAATCTGCCAATATTCTACAAAAATAAAAAATATTAGGCACATAATAAGCAATTATCTCTAAACCTTCCTAAGAACTTATTAAAGCCAAAAAAACATTATTATGTGCAGAAGGAGTGATTTAATATAGCCTTTATGTGCCTAGAGAAGGTTAGATGGGCCTTAATTTGTATCTAATTTGGAGGCCCATCACTCCCTAGACACCCATATCTCACCTCAAAAGCCTCGACCTCCTAGCTATCGAACTCGACCCTCCAAATAGTCTAGAAAGTCACCAAACTTGCTCCTTTTCATCTTCGTTGGAGTCCCTTGCCTTTGCGACTATTTCAGAGATCCTTCCTTGATGTGTTTGCACTTATGTGTGGAAATGAGGTATCCATGTGTCTTATTTATATGTTCCTTAGGGTGCGATGAACAACCCTCCATAGGGCACCTCTAATGTCTATCCGACCTAAAATTGTTGAAAATTTCACCCACATAAACATATACAAATTAATTTCTCACAATCTAGACCTCCTCTCTTGGTTCTTGAAGTTGCCCCTTGCTCCTCTAAGGGTGATCTTCCATCTCTAAGGGTCAAATCAAGAAAATTCATCATGGTTTTGGCCCAACTCCTTTGGGTGCAAAACCCCCAACTTGGGTTCTTTTCCCACACATGATATTTTTGGTGCCAAATTCTCCACAACCCT
This sequence comes from Pinus taeda, assembly GCA_000404065.3. Classification (NCBI taxonomy): domain Eukaryota; kingdom Viridiplantae; phylum Streptophyta; class Pinopsida; order Pinales; family Pinaceae; genus Pinus; species Pinus taeda. Next base: position 13,385 of record APFE030281737.1, on the reverse strand, counting down.
GAACCCTAGGGTTTGGAGTACCTCCCAAGATACCAATATCAACATGTTATGGGCTTTTTCTTCGGTCATGAAGTCCACACTCCACCTCCCTGTTTGCCATGCAAGCCATTAATTTTAGTGAGGAAGACTAGTGGCCATTAAATGGACAACCTTGACTTAACCAATTCTCAATAAACTCCTCCTCAAAACTACGAATCCCTATCCACTACTCACAACCAATCATTGTATATAAGTTTCCTCAATATTTACATGAATTACAATTCACAAGGATAATTACAAGGTGGACAACCAAAAAGGGTTGTTACAAACCCCCACCCCCTAAGAGGAACACCATCCTCAATGTTTTATAATGAACACAATTTCAACCATACTCTATGTTGAGCACAAAGTTTAAGAGTGCTCTTTACCAAACACCAAATTCAACAATATTCTAGTCAAATACAAGGTTCAAATTGAGCTTTATATACATAGCTCTTTACATTCATTTACATTTTCTTAACGAGCAAACAAAAATGGGTATGATACACTCATATGTTCATCCATCTCCCAAGTGGCTTCATCTAGTCCAAAATGCCTCCACTGCACCTTGAACTACTCAATTTCATAGTGCGATCTACCTCTGATCCAACTTGCACAGTGGCTTTGGATGGAATTCTCCCTCAGATTCCAATTGTATCACAAACCATTCAACAACATGATTAACACCATTTACATACTTTTATGTAAAGATATATGGAAAACATCATGAGCCTTCACTGTGGGAGGTAAGGCCAATCTATAGGCCACTGGCCCCACTTGTTCTAAATCTAAAGTGGCCCACAAAACCATGATTCCAACTTAGCACAAGACCTAGTCCTCAGGGAAATTTTCCTTGGTCTAGTGCAAAGGTAAACATGCTACCCCACTCAAATTCCTTGTGTATTCTTCTCTCATCTGAATAGCTCTTTTCCTGTCTTGAGCTATTTTCAATTGTTGTGTGATATCAATTATTTCTTGTTCCATTTCCTTTAGCACATCTAGCCTAATGTGCACTCTGTTCACCAGATCATTCTAGCTAACAGGCGTGTTCACATCTTGCTATAAAGACCCTCGAATTAATTCATTCTCAATAACTTTTGGTACCAATTGTTATAGGTGAACTATACCAAAGGTAGAAATTCTTCCACCTCCTTGAATGATGCATGAATTACATTCTCAACATGTCTTCCAACACTTTGTTAACTCTTTCAATGTATCCATTTGTTTGAGAATGATATTTTGTGGTAAAGGCTAAATCTGTCCCAAAACCAACATTGCCCCAAAACTTAGAGTTGAACTTGACATCCCTATTTAAGATTATCTTCTTGGGTACACCATGCAATCTCATTATTTCCTTTATGAAAATATGAGCAATGTCACTTTCTTGTTGAGTAGATTTAATACCTACAAAGTTATCTATCTTGCTCACCTTTTTTACCACCACCATTATGGCATCATTTGTTGGTACTCAAGATTTCCGTTAGACCAAAAGCCGCAGGTGTTAGTTAACGATTGCATCGCCAAAGATAAAGCTCCATGAGAGGTGGTTAGTCCATGTCGCAAAACACACAGGGAGCGTTGGTTTATCCAATGTCCAACAATCTCCCCCCAACACGAGCTAGGTGTGTGTCGAACTCGTGACCTATGCTTTGATACCACTTGTTGGAATCATGATTTCCGTTACACCAAAACCCGCCCGCAAGTTTTAGTTAACGATCACATTGCCAAAGATAATGATCCATGAGAGGTGGTTAGTCCATGTTGTGAAATACACGGGGAGCGTTGGTTTATCATGGCAAAGGAGCAACACGAGCAACAAGGTATGCAGGAGCAAAGCAAAGGAGCAACAAGAAAAGGAGTAGCAAGCAAAGGAGCAACAAGAAAAGGAGCATCACAAGGAGCAGCAAGCAAAGGAGCATCATTAGGAGCAGCGCAAGACCAGCAAGGAAAGGAGCAACAAGAAGGTATGCAAGAGCAAGGGACAAAGGAGCAGCAAGGCAAGAGCATTAACAAGGTCAATAAAGGGAAAAAGAGAAGATCAAGATCAACAAAGAACAATGCACTGACAACGGGGTTATCAACATTTCAGTTTAGTTGATAGGGCGACTATCAACGCCAAAATAATTGGCACGCTTGATGACAACAAGACAAAGGAGCAGCAAATACCTTGATGGTTTGGTAGAACATTGATGTTGGCATGTTGATAGCTTGATGCTTGTGTTGATGGCATGTTGATGGATTGATGCTTGGACAATGTTCCAGAGATTGTTTTATGAAGAATTTGTGGTGACATTAATTTGTTGTTGAGCTGAATTGTTGTGATGCAAAGTCAAGACTACCTGACAGCAAAGGCAAGACTCCATGACAACAAAGGAAAGATTACATGACAGCAAAACAACACAAGACTCAAGGAGCTTGAGGCATTGGCATGAAGAAAAGATGAATTTGAACATAAATATTGCTTTGGAGAGTGAATGTTGCATACATATGCTTGCATTATTTTCATATGTTATGTGCATATTGTTTACAACGGAGAATGCTTGCATGTGTTGTGGTGGTATATTGTTGATTTTGGCAATATGTTGATATTGATGCACCTAATCATTATAGATGGCTGAAATAATATGTGGTGGAGCACTTGTTTATTTTATAATATTCAAAATATGAAGAGTTTGGAAATGAATGAGTGGAAGGCAAAGAGTCAAGTCGGTTCTCTTCATATTCTAATGTGGAATACAAACAACCAACAAATTATCTTTATAAGAGAGGTTGTTTTTGGAAGCAAAAAAAATGAGGCTAGAGAGTGGAAGAGTGTGTGAGAGATGATTGAGGTATTATGCATTAGTTACATGGCACATATGATGCTTATGTGAAGCAGATTTGAAGGGAATAAGAAGCTAAAATGAAGATGGAGATATGCATAATTTATGACCAGGTAAGCCAACACATTGTTGTTTCTTGTTTGCATTAGTGGATTGTAGTCTCCTTTCAAGTAGTGGCTTGATAAAAATCAGGTTGGAGCCAATTGAGGTAGGAGCCTCTTGTGGGTTGTAGCCTACAAAAAACATATGGGATTTGGAGATTCCTTGCATGCTGCAGCTTGCAAAAAATTGAGGTAGCAACCTCCTGTAGGCTGGAGCCTGTTGTAAACCCAGTCTGCATGTGTAAATTGTAAATAATCTTAGCAGATCTGAGTCATGTATGTAAATTGCCTAGGTAAACCTAATTTTCTAGTGATAATTTACGTTCCGGAAGTTTTTTGTCTCACCAATCCATGATTGGCAGAGTTTTCCTTCAGCCTAACTCCAAAGCTGGAATGAATTTTGTCATTACAATCTTAGGGGAATCCTAGTGTGCTTCGAGTCTATGTAAAAGTTATTTGGAAATAATCCTAACTATTTGGTTAGGTTAATTACAAATTGCTTGATCTGCTAGACTATGCTTGTGTCGCAGAACTGGGTAGTCTATGAGGGTCTATGTCAAATGGGTTTTCCCCCTTGAGATGTAAAATTGTAAAAGTCATGATGTAAGTGTCTTGAGGGTTAGAAAATTTTTTATCCCTCATAGGTCCTAAGTCCTAGGTCCTAGGGGATTTTTCCAAAGGCTAAGTTCGAGGATCCAAAAATAAAATAATAAAATAAATAAAAAAATAAAAAAATAAATAAATAATAAAAATAAAATAAAAAAAAAAAAATAAATTAAAATAAAATAAATTAAAATAATAAAATAAGTCAAAATTTTGAGAAAATAAATGCAAATTTTTAATTTTTAATATATTAAAATGCATTTAAAATTTCGAAGGATGAGATCGAAAGGGATTTTGATCCTCATCGATCGTCAAGATTAGTTTGACATGGATCACTCGAACTAGCCGTTGGGAATTTTTCCTTTAAATAGGGTGTCTAGGGTCATTTGAGATCATTGGATCTGTGAGTCTTGTGTTGAAGAAAGCTCTCTTGTAATTTTTTTCTTGTGCAATAAAGAAAGACTTTCGGGTTGAAATCTTCCTGGTGTTACTCTCCTGAAATGTTGTAAGATGTTTCATTTTTCTGCATAAATTTAATTTCAGCCATTGGTAATAGCTTGATGAAGAGTGATGTTGAACACCGGTATCTTGTTTACTCACTAGGGTTTGAATGGTAATAGAATTTCTGAGAATAATGGCAGGTATTTCCATTGGATTTGGATTTTATTACTGTTTTTTCCCTCTTTATTGATAGTTGAAGTGAGCTGTGCAGGAAATCTAGATTGTAAAGATCAACGGGCGTTTGGGGAAGTTCTCGGCTGAGCCAACCAACTCCGGGAAATCATTTCCTTGAAGAGCCTAGCTAGTTTTGATTCTGGGTCTATCATTTAAATTTATCTTTTGAATGCATAAGAGGTTTTCTGAAGTGTCTCATAATAAATCTAAAGTTCTGAAAATATTTCTGTGGATTATTGACAAATCTGGCTGCTTAGAGTCGTAAATTTGTAAATACTGTAATTATTTAGCTGGTTCTTTGGTTTTTTAGGGTTTTAATTTTAATCCTTGCATATATTATTTCTGGGTATTTTTGCTTTTGCTGTGACAGGTTTTGGAGCTGAGGATATAATCTTGTCCTGAAGCTAGATCTAGGTCCTGGAGGGTAAGATCTGGCCTTATCATCATTTTGTAGGGATAATATTCAACGAGTTTTGAATTTTTCCGAAGAAAGTCGAGGGTTTGTCCAAGCTACCTGTTCACTAAGGTTTCTCTATGCATAGGTTTCTGCTTGCACGTTATCGTCCGTAAATTTTTCCTGCAGCTGCCCACTTGTTGGCTTTTCTCTCCCTCACGCAGCTCTGCTCTCCACACTTCTCAGCATTCACGCTGCTTATCGCTATCATTGATCTGCATCCACCTCGCTTTGTCCATATGTTGCTCCAAACATTGTCCATGCTGCCAGGCCCGTGATCTTTCCACACTCCGTTTCACCTACAATCCGCTGCCACTACCCACGCATTTCGCTCCTCAGTTTCAAACCCTTCATTGCCACCCTCCACATAGCTCTCTTAGTGTCCTTTCCCTCAACGCATTACATAGCTGCCTTTCCGTCATACGCATGCCTCATCTGCTGCCGCAAGCATATTCACCGACTATTGTTTTGCGCAGACATTGATTTCACTATCTGTCAAACGTAGCTCTCTCCCTTACTTCTGTCTCCCATTGCTCCACACATTTATTCTCTTCACGCTGCCTCTCTTCCAGCAATCCCTTCCAGTGTTCTCTCCTCCAAACGCAGTCCAAATTCGTGTCCAGCTCTCAGCTCCCTTCGTCCCCTGCTCATCGACGTCACCTGCCAAAGACCACTCTAGCTTTCCGCAGTCACCTGTGCAGTGATCGAACCTCCGCGGACCTACACACGCCCACGCACAATGCAAAAAACACTGAAACGTATATGACGTTGGTAAGATTTGGTTTTTTTCTAATGCGTTGGCTAGTTTTAGGATAGGTTTGTTTAATTTAGATTCAGATACAAATTTTTTCTATTTTAGTTAGGTTTCGATTTTAGATTAAAATTTTTCTTAGTTTTGGTTTTTTTATGTTAGTTCGTTTTAGTTTTTAGATTCATTGAATTTTGGTTTTAGTTTAAGACTTAGATTTCTTCAAAATATTGATTTATTTATTTTATATTATTATTTTATTATTATTTTTTTTTTTTTAAAGTTTGATTTTAAAAATAATATCATAAAATCATGAAAAAAAGGGGGGGCATAAAAAAAGGTTTTTTTAGTTTTCTTTTATTTAGTTTTAGAATTAAATCTTAGATTTAGATTAGTTTAATGTTTAGATTTTGAATTTTAGTTCTAGTTTTAGATTTATTAAATTTTTGCTTTAGTTTTAGATTTTGATTAAATTTAGTTTAGGTTTAATTATATTTAGTTTAGTTTAGTTTTGTGATTCTAGTTTTTCATTTATTTTTAGTTTTCTTGCTTAGTTCAATTTTGGTTTTATTTGAAAATCATATAAAAATAAAAAAAAATCATAAAAGGCATTAAAAATCATAAAAGGCATTAAAAGGCTTAGACTTTAGTTTTATTTAGATTTTAGATTTATTTGATTTTGTTTTGTTTGAATATTGACTTTAAAAATAATATTTAAAAATATAAAAAAATATCAAAAAAGCATAAAAAATAATCCTTAGGCTTTACAATTTACACATGCAGATTGGGTTTACAACATAACACGATCAGGTCGATGATGACTGTCGAACGGCACAGACATGTCGATCAAGCGCTATCCCTTTTGAAAAAAAAGGGGGTGTATTGCTATGGGTAGTTGACACGTAGTGGTTAACTTCTGGCTCTACTTGCGAACACGTTGTTGCACTGTAGGAATGTGAGAATCCAGAATCTGCACCTACGCAACACACAACAAAAAATAAGTAGCGTCCATCCAAAAAAATCATCATATAACATTAAGCACATGAAAGATAAAAGCTCTTCATTTATTAACTATCTAAGGAAAGTAAATCTAACCCTAAAACAGAAATAAGATGTTGAAATGACAAGGAGTAAGATTAGAAATACAATACAAAGGATGCCCCATAGCATCAGATGTCATCTTTGAAGAACAGCTTGAGCATTTGGACATTTGCAGGTAAATCGAGTGGTTCGCCATCCAATCTGCTCAACTAGAATGAGTTTGGTCCAGCAATGTCTCGGATGATGTATGGTCCCAGCCACAAACTGTCGAACTTATTATGCTTTCCTGGTTTTTCATTCTTGCGATCCTAAAGAAGTACCATATCTCCCACCTTCAAAGATCTATATCGAGAGGATTTATCAAAGCTTTTCTTAATGTTAGATTGATTTTTACATATAGCATCAAATGCTGTCCTTCGAGCTTCACCTAACTCCACAATCTGATCTATTCTATTTTGAACAACATCTTTATTAGTAGAAAAATGCTGAAGGAGCTGATAAGATGGCAACTTCAGGTGCACAGGTAAGGTTACATCCAAGCCATAAACTAATTCAAAGGGAGATTTACCAGTAGCTTTCTTTTTAGTGATCCTATCTGCCCATAAAGCATACTTGATTTTACTATCCCATGATCTCTTATTATCTCCTACTATCTTCTTGATAATGGTTGTGAGATTCTTGTTACTTGATTCAGCCAGGCCATTACCCTGAGGATAGTAATTTGGTGAATGAGATAAGACAATGCCATACTTGAAACAGAAAGACGAAAACTCCGAGGAACTAAAAGCCTTGGCATTATCAGTAGTGATCTTAGTAGGGACACCGAATCTAGTAATGATATTATTTTCAATGAAATCCATAATAACCTTTTTAGTGGCATTCTTAGTAGGAATGGCTTCAACCCATTTAGTGAAATAATCAGTAGCAGTCAAAATCCATGAGTAGCCATTGCTAGAATTTTCGTGGAACTTTCCAATGAAGTCCAGACCCCAACGTTGAAAAGGTGCCTCTACAATGACAGGTTGTAGGGGCAGGGGCAACAAGCTTCTGTTTCCTAGTGAACAGTTGACAAGCTTGACAAGTTCTAACAAACTTATGCACATCAGAAAAAAGTGAAGGCCAATAATAACCAGCTCCCAAAATTTTGTGGGCGGTAGTTCTAGTAGCATAATGACCACCACAAAATCCTAAATGAAACTCGGAAATTAATTTCTTGGACTCGATTTCATCAACACACCTAAGTACTATGCCCTTAGGATTTCTCCATCCAAGGCTATCCTTCATAAGGCAATACTTAGTGGCTTTAAGTCTAAGAGCCCTTCTCTTATGAGCAACTAAATGGTTAGGACATGTAAGATTCATCAAGTAATAAACAATGTCCTTGTACCACTCATGCTCTCCTAATCTTTGCAACTCAGGTGAAGATAGATCGCTAAGACAAAACAAACCAAGAGTTTTTTGGTGGGTCAGATCTCCAAATCATATTCTTGTATTTTAGTAACCCACCTAGCACGAGTCCCTAAGCAATCAGTTTGAGTTAATATATCTTTAACAGCAGAATGTGGGATGAAAGCAATGATTTTAGAATAACCCACATGAGTTTTGAAATGCTTAAGAGACTTGACCAGGGCATAGGCCTGCTTTTCCATGGTATTGTACTTTAATTCGGAATTTTGAAGTGCTCTACTCATGAAAGAAATAGGCTGTTCGTGACCATCTTTATTCTTTTGTAACAGGACACCAGCAATGGTATCTTCGGAAGCAAAAGAAAAAATCATGAAATCCTTGGAATAATTTGGACTAACTAAGACAGTGGCTCTTGCAATAACGTATTTGATTTCCTAAAAAGCCTTTTTGCCATTCTCTTGCCAAACAAATTTTACATCTTTCTTTAGAAGACTTTGAATAGGCTTAGCTACTTATGTGTAATTTGGAATAAACCTTCTAAGAAAATTTGTCTTTCCAAGGAAGGACTGAAGGGATTTAAGATTATGAGGAAGAGGAATCTTTTGGATTGCTTCAATTCTTTCAGAATCAATCTTGATTCCATCTTTAGAAATGATATGGCCAAGTAATTTCCCTTCGGTTACTCCAAAAACAGACTTAGTTGGATTCAAAGAAATCCCGTATTCTTTACATCTATCGAAAACCTGCCTAAGATGATTTATATGACTGATACCATCTTTAGAAAATACAGTAAGATCATCTTGGTAAATTTCAATAAATTTCCTGATTAACCCCTTGAAGGCATAATCCATAGCCCTTTGAAATGTAGCCCCAATATTGGTTAATCCAAATGGCATTCTAATGTATTCAAAAGTACTCCATGGTGTGGTGAATGTGGTTTTGTGACAATCTTCCTTTTTAACTCATACCTGATTATACCCAGAAAATCCATCTAGCAATGACATCATTCCAGAACCGGTTACTCTTTGCAACAAAGTCTCCATGTTTGGCAAAGGATAATTATCTTTCTTACATGCTAGATTAAGGTTTCGAAAATCAACACAAAGCCTTATAGTACCGTTCTTTTTCCAAACAATCACTAGATTGGAACACCATGTCGAATGCCTTGTTTGAGCGATAATTCCTACGCAAGCATTTTTGAAAGCTCTTTCTGAACCAAAGGGGCTACCTTCGGATTAATTTGCCTCAGCTTTTGGTGAAAGGGTTTAACATTTTCATCTTTTAAGGGGATAGTATGCTCCATGACATCTTCCCTATAGCCTTTTAATTCATCATAAGAGAATGCTAAAACATCTTGACACTCGCGAAGTAAATTAGTTAACTTTTTTCTTTCCTCCATACTAGTACCTTTACCAATTTTAACAATCTTTGGGTTCGCAGGAGTACCAATGTTTATCTCGAGATATTCGCCTGGGTCCATTTTATTTTCCTCTCTCAACTTCGTGGCATCATGACGATCAAAGTGTTGCTCTAAGGCAACCAGATTCCTAGGAGTAGGATTTATGATATGCTCATGATTAAAAGATCCATCCTCCTCAGAATCCATCCGGAAATATTCAAACTCATCCAGTCTATCAAGAAAACTAATCACTTGCTTTTCATCATTAAAGACTTGCCAATGCTTTGAGTTATTTGGAACAGACGGTCTAATATTACTTCCATTTTGATCTTATCCTTAATTAGCTCATCAAATAACTGGAAGGTAGTAGCAGCTACGTCAAGTTCATCCGCCAAACTATTATGCTCTCTTGGGATAGCTTCAAGGTCAAGGGCATCAAAGTGTTCCATAGTATCCCACACAACATTTCGATAATTCCTTAATCTTTGATTTTTACATGTAAACTTATTTTTAAGCCGCATGATAATTAAATTAGAATCCCCCTTAATGCTAAACAACTTAATTCTCAAAGATTTTGCCAATTCAAGACCCAACAATAAAGCCTCATATTCAACGACATTGTTGGTTGCTTCAAATTCTAATCGATAGGAAAACTTGAAAATGTGACCAAGAGGAGATTTGAGCACTATTCCTACACCTTTACCATGCCTAGATGATGCACCATCAAAGTACATGTACCAAACTTTATCATGAGATCCTTAAACTTATCATCAGGAGGAATTATGAAATTAGACATGATAGCATAATTCCCAATGTCAGATTGTTCTTTAATTATCTCGTTGTGAGGTCTCTTAGGATCTTCAACATGGAATTTTCTTTCAGGCTCTCTATTAAGTCTTACAAAACCATCACCGCAAGGAGAAGGAATTATAGCATATGACCAATTCATTTGAATACTTACTCCTAGATCAGAGGCCCACTTTCTGGATAAAAGCATACCCTAGGCATCAAGCACATCAACAACAACAATATCCATAACAATCATGATGTCTGGGTAAACTGATAGATGAACTTGTAAATCTTTTGATCAAACCATGTACTTCAATCTTCTTACAATTCATGGCACATATGTTATAGTAGGGTCTAGAAACTCTTAAGTTAAGCTGTTCCATGACCCTTTTAGTCATGACACAAGCTGATGCACTAGAATCCAACATGCAATTATTCAATTTATATCCCTTACCCAACAAGGTGATAAAGAAAGGCTGGTGATCTTTGTTATCCGCATCTAAGATTTGCAAATATATGGGAGCATCGTGATAGTCAACTTCCTGGGTCTTCTGCTGAGAAATATTTACTTGAGGACCCTGAATAACTTTTAGTAACTTATCTCTTTGGGAAGGGATTTTAGCAATCTCGGAGACAGGAACCTAGATTTTTGCATTGTTAAACCAACTTCCCAAATCGACATCTAATCCAGAGTTTAAACCAGGGTTAAAAGTTCGAGGGGAATTTGTTTCTCGCTCTGATCTTTATCCCTTCTTTGATAGGTTAGACCTTTATCTTTAGCAATTTCCATGATTTGCTCTGGAGAAGGTTTTTCACCATATAGCTTAGCCAAAATGTCATCTTCATTTTCAAGGTTATTTATACTAAAAGTTGATGAGGGATTCATAACGTCACGACTATTTTCTTTGACCTCCATCCAGTCATTCGTAGACAAAGGAAACTTGTTACCCACTACATTTATTTGATCACCTGCCCCAAACATTCCATTATCTAAAATTCTTCTAACGATGGGACAAGTGGCTTCTTCATGAAGAGCATCACAAACCCGACAGTAAGGCGGAGCATTATTGACCAAATTTGTAAGCGGATTAGGAGGTCTCTACTCACTAGATTGACCCTTCTTTTGCCAAGTGTTATTTCTGTTAATATTATTTCTAGGTTGGAAATTTTGCGTTTGTGCTCTTTCCATTTGGACCGACCTATTTCGCAAAGTAGCTGTCTCCTTATTATGATTAATTTCCATGCTTTCGATCTTTTGGAGCAATTTCTGAATAAGCTCGCTTCTTGAACTGCTTTTCCTTTAGGTTCTTTTAGTTTCATAGCAGTCCTATGGAAACTGGGATCTCAGACTTCCCAGATGCCGCCTTGTTCTCTTCAAGCTCTATTGCTAAGGCTTGGCAATCCCTATAATCATTAAGTCTAGCACGCCTCAATTCATAAAGAGGGCTAAGGACTAAAGGCATCAATGGAAAAATCTTGAAGAGATTTGTTGGTAGGTTTATAATCTTGAGGTAATTCTTTAACAATATTATTAAACCTTTTGTTAAATTCTTCAACGGTTTCATTCTCTCTCTTTTTTATTATGCTAATAGCTTTCACGAGGTGTCTTCCTTCTCTCTTATCTCCATACTTTTCGTTAAAGGCATCAATGATCTATTGTAAGAAATTAAATGAATTCCGAGGCTTTTCTGAAAACCAGTCATGAGCATCGCCCTCCAAGGTTATAATAAAAAGAGTCATTCTAACATCTTCATGATCGAAATCAACAGACCTTATGTACTTAGCCATCCATATACTAAAAGCTCTCAGATGTGAATTGGCACTAATCGTGTTATCTCCATGAAAGCTAGGCAACTTATCTATCCCAAGTGTTGGAAGATCATTGGGATAACCTTGAATGTTAGAAAAATCGCAAGGGGCATATATATCCATGTTGTCGTGCCCAATCAGACTAGTAAAAAGCAAATGGATATCAGACAGGGCTTTTTGTCCGAGGTTAACAAGAAGTGTACGAGAAGAGAGTTTGTGTAATCGTACCTTGAGAGCCCTTTTAGGATTAGGAGCAGGATTGCACAAACTGCTTGGATGTCTTCTAGTATACACTCTTGCAGATGATATATGAAGTGGAGTCGCCACTCGGACAAGAAGTGAAACACGGAAAAGCTTGAAAGGAGAGAGCTAAGGACGAGAGGAAAGAAACGAGATGAATGTCGAAGGAACCAAGGACAGAAAAAACTCTATCCCCGGCAATGGCGCCAAAAAATGTTGTTGCACAAATTGTCACGACAACACTCAGACCGGGGGCTGTCACCCTGATCCTTGATCTCTTCGTTTATGCCGTCTCCCGAAGCTAAGTGGGGTAGACCCAATGAGATAAAGGATGACCAATTGTGGACCAGTTGGGTTGGGAGACATAGCAAGGCAAATTAGCACCTGATTGATTTTAGAAGTTAATGTACCAGTGCCTTATGGAGTTAATGATTAAATAATTGTTTATCAAATGTTGCAGTAATATGAACTTTGTAATTCCACCATTAACAATCATTTATCACCAAATAACCCAAACAAAGATTAATCTTACCAAATGCGAGGTAATCGATAAATGCTCAATGCCTTAACAATATTCCAGCAATTAAAATTCAAAAGATTAATGCTTTAAATAACCACGCAATCTTAAATGCTAACCAGTTATCACTTTCATATAGCTAATCTTCAAATGAACATTTAAGTATGTTTAACTACATAAAAATGATAAATATTAATCCCACATCAAAAAATCTGTTAGCCTTAGCGAAATACACCAAAATTTTGGAAACGTGACAAAATATGCTAAGACTAAATGCGACACAAAAGTATTTAAAAAAAAACAATTTTTATGATTATATATAATTATATATATATATTATATATTTATTTTTATAAAATTTTAGATTAAAAACAACGCAAAGTCTAACAATAACTTGATCTAAAATCTAAACTATAAAACAAAATAAAAGGCCTAAGGATTATTTTTTATGCTTTGTGGGTTTTTTATATATTTAAATATTATTTTTAAAGTCAAAATTCAAACAAAACAAAACCAAGTAAATGTAAAATCTAAATAAAACTAAAATCTAATCTAAAGAAACTTTTTATGTCTTTTATGATTTTTTATTTTTAAATTTTTATATGATTTTCATATAAAACCAACACTGAACTAAGCAAAAACTAAAAATAAATGAAAAACTAGAATCACAAATCTAAACTAAACTAAATAAATATAATTAAACCTAAACTAAATTTAATCAAAATCTAAAACTAAAGCAAAAATTTAATAAATCTAAAACTA
>APFE030281735.1:180645-268943 GCA_000404065.3 Pinus taeda | reverse complement strand
TTGATATGATAATTGATGGATTTAAGTCATTTTAGTCAACTGGGTTTATCTTGGGTGGTTGGGAGGAATGATTGGGATATATAATCATCAAGAATATCAAATTCGTGACCAACTCTAGCTTGCCTAATTAAAAACCAGGCATAGGAGGTTGGTTTAAAATCATGTTGTTGAATCCAAAAGAGTCATAGATTGAGTTGGTGCTAACCATGCTCATTACATAGGACACAAAATGGGCTTTAAATGTCATGCTAGGCACAAAAACAAGAAACCGAAAAACACTTAAATTATATATTATAGAAAAAACCAAGCTTACGAATTGTGTGATGAGCCACAATAGGGGACTAACTTGTTGTTTCCTTAACTTGCCATGTGACTATCCTACCAAATATTATATAAGTAATGTAGAAATGGAAATCTTGCCCATCATTTGGGAAGACACATCATTTTGGAATGCTAAACACATTAAAGGCAAGCGTCCAATTTTGGCTCCAAAGAGTAAATTCACATGACAAAATGAACTTCCTAGCATGCCTTCACACATGGAGACTTCATTGTTGCTTTCTCCCCTCACCATCCAATGTACAAGTGGACATGCCATTATCTACAAATTCCAATTGACCTTCCCTTTCGCCCTCATGCTATCTGTTGCAAGCAATGGGGTCAATTGATCACTAGTGCTCCCCCATGCCTTAAGGGCACCCTTCTTGATGTCGATTTTGGGAATGATTCACCCCATTGTGGTTAAAAAATAATATATGAATAAAACTATTTAAAATATTTAAAAATTTATTTACATTAAAAAAAGGTAAAATACAATCTTGATTTTAAATTTATTATTATCAAAGTCAAATTTTCAACACTTACAATATTTTTCTTTGCATTTTATATAAAAATTAAACTCCTCATATTGAAAAGCAAATTCATCATATTTTGAGAAAGTGTGCTTACATGATAGGAACAAGAATTGCATACTAGCAATGGTAAGGAAATACACCAAACAATGGCCTCTTAACATAGTAATAGTGACATCTACAACATGATAACTAAGGCTCAAGAGATATCACTATTTGAATTGTTTAAAGTGCAATACAATAATTTTTAGAAATATTTATAAAATTTATATTTTAGTAGGAAATTCATGGTAAATATATGACAACAAACGAAAAAACAATGAGTGAGACATCTATGACAACAGCAGGCCATACAAGATGTCAAATATCACAGTAATTTACATTTAGAATACTATTTCTTGGCCTTCTTTGCCTTTAGAATATCAGATTAATTTACATTTAAAATAATCTAGATCTCATTTCTTGGCCTTCTTTGCAGCAGGAACCGCTTTCCTGGGCTTCGGAGGAGCCGCCCTCTTTACAGCCTTGGCAGGCTTCTTGGCGACAGCAAGCTTCTTGGCGGGATCTTCTTTCTTCACAGTTGCCCCCTTCTTAACAGGCGCTGCTGCCTTCTTTACCTTTTCAGTGGACGCTACAGGCTTCGGCTTAGAGACCTTAAGAACCTCGGTTACTTTGGCAGGGGTTTTAACAGGCTTCGGGACCTTCTTGGGCCCAGGCAACGCCTTGGACTTAGCTGCAGGCTTATTGGCCAGGGATTTTGGCTTCACAGGCTTGGCAGCCTTTGGCTTTACCGGCTTCTTCAACTCCTCCGAAAGCTTGAAAGAATTCTTAACCTTGGTGAGCTTGCCAGATCTGGCAAGATTTCTCAGCTGAACTGTTAGCAGCTTCTTGAAATTGGCAGGGAGTTGGGACTGGTACTTGTTGCCGATATAGGCTGCTATGGCATACTGGCTAGAACCGGTCCTCTCTTTCAAAGAAGTAATCGCTTCCGTGATCATCTGCAAAATAAAAATGAAAAAAATGAAACCCCTGCATTCTAAATACAATGTGAGGAAAACAATTTAGAGGCCAAGAAATGAAATCTGAAGATATGTAGGATGAGAAGGTGAGGGTTTCGATCCCTTGGAAGCCCTCGGCTTCTTTTCTTTGTCAACATTATTAACTACAGGCTTTGCAGTTGTCTCAGCTGAAGCCATTTGTTTATACCACCAAATTGCTCAAAACTACAAAATATAATGGTACCAGGAACCGAGACCTCGTTGCACAAATGGAAAGTGCGCAGACAAATATCGAGAAAATAGCGTTTGTATGGTCCTTATATAGACGGGGGAAGACAAGGGCAACTAGAGATGCTCACCGCCCCGGTCGGCTGGGCGGTCACCGGCTCATTATTCCGCCATGCAGTTGATCTGAAGGTCAGGAATCCCCCGAGTATCCTCCCACGGATTGAGAGTATTCAAAGCGAGATTCGTTCTCGATCGTTGAAATGCTGGACGAGAAAACTCACGGTACTCACTAAATCTTAGAATTTTTTACATCAATTATAATCATTTAAATTACCATAAATGAAACTTGTTAACTTAGGGTTGGTGCGTTGACGCATATATACGTTACCTAAACGACCAGCTGAACTTTGCTTTGCTATGAGGATTACCTAAATTTAGTGGTTTCCTTAGGGATTACTTAATCATTTTTTTATGCAGTGCTCTTTCCAATGAATCACTTTTACTTATAAAAACATTTTTAATAAATTATATCTAAATTTCCAAAGCAAAGTTCCCCTTAAAATTCATTTTATTGTTATCTTTTTCCATCCAAAGGTACCTTTCTTAGTACCTCTTTCCTTTTTAAAATTTTGGTTAATATCATATTCATTAATGTAATTTTTGCTATCTCTTCTTTCATTTCTAAGTACAAAAATTTTAAAATTTTCTTTTATATAATTATTATTCACTTCACATGATATTATTAATGTAATGGACAAGATTGGGAAAAATTTTCACATTAAATATTTATAAAAGGTTAAAGTCTTTGAAAATTTTAATAAGAATTATTACTTATAATTTTAATATTGTTGTATATTTATTAAAAAAGTAATTAAAGTGTTGGAAATATTTTCTTATTAATTTTTATAAAGTGTAAGTTTTTGAAAAATTTTAATAAAAAAATTAAAGTGGTTAAAATGAATGTTATTTTTTTTACTTATACTTAATTTTTATAAATGATTTGTTAAGTTTTATTACTAAGACTTTCTAATCCTCACAATTGCTTTTTACTCTGGCTATTCTCCATGAGATTTGAACCTAAAGCCTAATGTGTTGGTTATGGAGTTTGATTATCTTCCTCATTTATATGTCTTGTTTCTAGCCGCATTTGGACCTCAATTCCTTACGAGGGGTGTAGGGAGGCTTACCCCCCAACTATTATCATCAGGATATTTAAGGGTGTGGTGACAACTCCTTGGAAACCCCCCTTGGTAGGGGTTCGGATGAAGCGCACCTAAAGAGAATATTTTGTAAAGTTGCCTTGTAAGATATTGTAATTTCATAGTCAATTTGGACTATTCATCATTAGGTCATAGATCTTACAATAGATGTTATGTTAGTGTTTTTTTTCCCTAAAAGATCGCCATCTTTTTATGAGAAAATTGTGTTGTCATTATGTATTACTAGGATAACACTATAATTGAGGGAGATGAGATTATGAGAGAGACTAGAGGAGGTTCCAGCGAATGTGTTGTAAGTTATAATCCCTTCATTTTACTCAATGGAATACAAAGGACTCGCTATTTCTCTGCGGATATATCCCAAATCAGTTGAACCACGTATATTGGTGTCTCCTTTGTATTGTTTCGTTCTATGTTTTAAATTTGCATTCATTTTTATTGTATTACTTTGAGATTTTATTCTAACAACCAATATCAAAGTCGAAGGTTTATTTGGTGGATAGAATTCATAGGAAAGGAGGTTCCTAATTCGAGTGGGAGTAATGGTGAAAGAACGTTTTAGGGTCAAGAAGTTTAACGACTAAAACTATCAGTTATGGAAGATGCAAATGGAATATTATCTTTATCAAAACGATTGTTGTATACCTTTGGGTAGAATATCAAAGAATCCAATGACTGTGAAAGACGAAGAATGTGATATTCTTGAGAGAAAGGCAATAGGAACAATACGGTTATGTTTGGAAACATTGATTACTTCCAACATTTCGAAAGAAAAGACAATAAAGAGTTTGATGACAACTTTGGCTAAACTATCTTAAAAACCCTCAATTCCAACAAGGTATTTCTTGTGAACAATTTAATTAATATGAAGACGTCATAAGGTGGGTCTATTGTTAATCATTTAAATGAATTTAGCATGGTCATAATAATTCATAATAATGAAATCATTGTACTCATCATTCTACAATGTTAAATTTATAAACAAAAAAGTAGAGAAAGTACACTTATAGTTTCCAAGATTTGGATTCTGAGCAACTGATTGAGGAAAAGAGATTTCCCACCCAACCATATGGTTATTGTACTTAATCCTTATACAACATGCCACCCCCTAGCTACGCTATGATACCATCATGGTGAAAGGATATTACAAGAACAACTCACGGTCAATCTTTATGTCGAGTAAGAGAGTTTCACAACCTAGTATATTAATATAAATATTTTTAAAAACATAGTATCTCTATGTCACCCATAATGCCTACACATACATAACAAGGAGATCTTCTTTTTCTATTCAACAATCGCTCAATATTATTCTCCATGCAATGCTTTTCAATGTATATATAGAAAGGACTAGACTAATGTCTTTGGGATCCAAGAATTATTTCATTCTTTCCAGTACTAAGTTTTATTATAGATATAGTAGTTCTCAAACACCCACAATACCTACACATACAACATAAGAAAACATTCTTTCTTTGCTCCATAGTGGCTCAAAAGTACATCGAGGAATATTTCCAACTCATCCAAAAGGGTGTACACCAAAAATTATGTGTTTAAACACAAAGAAAAATGGTCTAGGAAACACAACATTCACCTACAAGAAAAATACTCAAATTTTAAAATTTTCAATTGGAAAACTCTTAGTAGTCATCATTTTCTCATCATCATCTACAATATTTTATAAAATAATAATAATAATAAAATAAAAATTTATATAAATTAAAAAATTAAATAGTTAAAAAAAAGAAAAGAAAAAATAATAATGAAATTGTTTTACTCATTAGACTTCAATGTTAAATATATAAACAAAAAGTAGTTAAAGTACACTTATTTTTCTAGTATCTCGATTCTGAGAAATTGAGGCTATGTTGTGCTTAAACTTTCTATAACATGTCTCCCCCTACCTAAGCTATAGAACCACCAAGGTGAAGGGGTATTACAAGAACAACTTAGAGCCAATCTTTATGTCGTGAAAGAAAGTTTATCAACAACTATTTTACTATAAATATTTTTAAAGATAGAGTAGCTCTATACCACATAAAGAGAACTTTTTGTGTTTAGCAGACCCCTAAAAATATTTCTCCTTTAGTGCTCTTTAATGTGTATACGCAAAAGGAATAGATTGACGTCTTTAGAATCCAACAAATATTTCATTATTTCCACTATCGATTTTTATTGTAGATAGAGTACTTATCTACCACCGATAATACCTGCACATTTAACACAATAAAATATTCTTTCTTTGCTCCGCAATACCTCCAATGTATTATCCCTCCTATGGTATATAATATGTGCATATAAGGGTCCAAATCGACATATACTAAGCTCCAATAGAAAAATCTTGCTTTGTCACAATGTTCTTTTTCAAGAGCTCTCCTCCCTCTCCCATTTGAATTCTTCTTCCTGAATGAATGAATCAATGAATAATCTAAAATCATTCCATAAGTATTTTTTCCAATTCAAATTAGGTTCCAAGAAGGTAGGGAGAAAGCCTCCAAAATATAGGGAACATATTTTCAAGAATATGTGAGATGATTTCTTAAGTTTATGATAGGATTTTATCCACTCCAAATTTTGACTATAGAGGAGCCTCAAAATGTAAACATTAATAACAAGATTAATTTAAATATATCATAGGATTTTAGGCATATATGATTACCTTAGACCGCCTCGTGTTCCCACTTATGGTATCATATCCCCTTTAGGTGCTTCTACCTCATTCAACTCTATCATCTCACATTAAATTCTACAAAATATGTTATAGTCACCATGTTATTTTCTCTTCATGGTGCTAATTGAATCATGGTAATAAAATATCCATGTGGAAAACATTTAAAACATGCTTAATTACAAGAAATTCAAGGGAGCCAAATTGAGACATTACATCCCCTCCCCCTTGGAATAACATCGTCCTTGGTGTTTTTTTATTACAACAATGTCTATGATGAAAAGAGACAATGATATGTCTCTCTCATACATCCTACATCTCCTAGGTAGATTCATCTAGTCCAAAGTGTCATTATTACACCTTTACTTGAGTGATGGATCAATTTTGAAGCAATATGGTTCCTTTGTCTAGAATGTGTAGTGCTTTCAGCCAAAACTCCCCCTTTAACTCCATGTGAATAACAACCCAATTAATAACATAGTTAGAATAATGTACACATTTTTTGAGTAACGAGACATGGAAAATATTATGTGATGTTGTAGCTACTACAACACCCTCTAAAATTTTGGCTTACATTCAATTTTGGAGTCTTTCGTGATCTTGTAAATTGTTGTAGCAAACAACGAAGCTTATTTCATGAACTTTCTTGAGGTATTTTGCTCCCTTTTACAAGTTGGGTAAATTGTCATATTTTGGAATGATTGGTAACTGCGCAATGTGTAGAAGCTTTTTTTTTATGGTTTCAAGGTTCTATCTTCATGTATACAAGTTGTTCTATCTATTTAAACAATTGTCGCACTCATTCACAAAGTTTTAAGCATTGTCGCACAAGTGTCATCACAGTCGTCCCAAATTCTATCTTAAGTGTCACACTTGTTGTAACCGGTCATAATGTTGTCACACGGAGGGAAATGCATTATTCATGGGTCATGGGTGATCTATGTTGTTGTGTCGTCAAGTATTCTAAGTGTGAGATCACAATCGAAGTCTGATCACTATTCACATCAGTATAATCAGTCTTACACTTAGCCATTTCTGAGAAGGCTTCCTGACTAAGAAACTTGGCCTCACTCAGCCTCCCTAAACTACACACTATGTAGTTTTGGTCCTCTACCTATGATCTTGCCCATTGGCATTGTAGAATGCACATTTCCTGCCTCCCATGATTGCTGCACTGTGCAATTTTTGTGCCCAAGCTCCAACCTTGACCTCCATAATTGCACAATCATTCCTCCCAACCTGGACTTCACTGCGCAATCACAAGCCTCAAGCTCATTCCCTGGGCCTTTGAACTGCACAGTTGCATAGCATACCAGCCTCCCTTATGTCTCAGAACTATGCAATATGTCCTCTCAGTGCCCCTTCCCTTAGTCTTGTCCCACTGGCTCTCTGAACTACACAATTTTTTTCCCTCAGTCCTACCTGAACTGCGGTCTCAGGGCTCAGGCCTCCCCCTGGCTTCTTTAACTATGCAATCAATGAGCCCCCTTTCCCTGCCTGTCATCTGGTTCCCACTCAGTTAATCAATCAAAAAGCACCATCTTAGATTAGGAGTTTTTCATACTGATGTCATCCTGTCATGAGTGAATTTTAGATGCGGGTTGTAGGGACCAACCCTATAAAATTATATATATATAATATATATAATAATTTATATATATTTAAGATATATTCTTTTTTCTTTTTTCTTTTTTTCTTTAAAAAAAAACCTAAAAAATGCACCATAAGAAAATATCATTGGGAACTCAAAAATTATTAAGAACTATATAAAACATCCATGAATTTCACTTCATTGAAGATATCATCTAATTTACATGTTATTAACTAAAGCCATAATGAAGTCATACAAAAGAATATTATAACAACATAGGTATCGTTCACGAGGAGATGAGATTCAAACTTGACTTGCCCCTACTTTCCCTCCTTTGTGTTCGGTCACCTCCAAGTGTGAATTTCGACGTGCTTAATCCAAATGCAATGACCCACCGGTTGACGTCCCAGCCTACTCCTTGGGTACTCTCCTTCCCCGCAGACCCCTGAGCTGCAATGGGGTTGTACAATGGAGGAATGTATTATCTCGTAGAGAAGAGCACTCTTTGGCTCAAGAGTCCCCTCTCTAAAGTCCTCTACCTCCACAAACTCACTATAGCTCGTAGTCACTACTCTGACATAGTCTCATCCATCCAACAATAGGGTAAAGAAAAAGTCCCTTCTCCCATGGCCTACTCTTTCTTTTATAAGAGTCCTCATAGGTGACACTTGGAATGTTATGCATAATTAATTATGTTTGTTAATCCAATAGTTTGATTATTCACCCACCCATGTGTCACTCTCTCATCAAGGATCTCCAAAACCATTTACTTAAAATTTATTTTAAAAATAATGTTTTTCCTCACCTCAACAAGTCTTCCTATTTCTTCTCCTAGTTGTCTCTTTATCCCCCTTTTCTACTCCTTAATTTGTGTTCATTACTAAATTCAATTGATAAATCACACATTTGATCCCCTAGATACTCCCTAATTTAACTCAAGTTGCCTCTTAGATGGATATTCTTATGTTGGTTGTTGCCACACAGAGGTTCTCTAAATTTCTCTAAAATTTAATTTATTAATCTTATTTTAATTCACCAACCTCTTCTCTTACTTAGGTTTAACTATTTTAGGATTAATATTTATACTTACATTTATATCCCTCTTTCCCCTTTTTTACCTAATTAAGTTACATTATTTACCTAATATTTTCCAATGTGGGAAGGGTAGAGTTTTTAAGGTAAAATATTTTATTTCTTCCTATGATTCCCTTAACCCAAGTTTTATTCTTGATTTAATTACCTTGGTTCTAACATCATTTACCACTTGATGTGAATTTGCATGGTTTTCATATCTTGATTATATTTATTATTTAATTATTTTTAATGATTCCAAGGGTGTCAAGTTTGGTCATGCCCTTCAAGAAATTCCCTTGAAGTTCCAAGGGTGTCATGCCTAACAATGTATTTGTGATGACAAGGGTGCCAAGTTGATCGAGCCCTTCAAGAAATTCCCTTAAAGTTCCAAGGGCGCCATGCCACTTGCCCTTCAAGAATTTAGTGGCTACGAGGAGAAAGTAAAGGTGCAATGATAGAGACCACTATCATCTCTTATGTTTCCTGCTATAGTGAGACTAATGGTGTCGGGGATCAAGGAATCTTCCTTGATGTGCACCCCCCAATAAAAATCCTCATGAGCAACCCAACTTTGGGACCTGCGCCCATGACATCGTGATATTCAAGGCGAAGGTGTTTCAACCTTTCTAGCCCAAGTCACGGCAGGAGTGCTAGTGGGTGAGATCAGGGACACTATCCCACCCCTCCCATGCAATTCCATCCAATTATACAAACCCATCACCCATATGTGATTCATTCGGCCAAGAAACTAATCTGTGCCTGCAACCACTAACATATCATCAGAATATGGATATACACATATAGAAGCTTTCAAAATTGACTTAGAATTTCAAAGACAAATATAAATTTTCATCAAACTAGTTGTCGTCAACTCATCATATGCGATTGCCTCTGGTGGTTTCTTGCCATACTCAATAATCATCAGTAACAAGTTTTCTCAGTGTTAGTCATTGTCATAGTATCATCATCAACATCACCTAGTCATTCACATCATTGTTCATTGTAAACCAAAACTAATGTAAGTAGCTAACATAGGGACACATCCATCATGGCTATCATCATCATAACATCAATCGAAACATACATATCTATCAAAGTTATCATCATCATGATATCAATAGAGAGCATACATATGCTTTACTGCTATCATCATCATAAATTCAATAGAGACCAAACATAACCATTTATGCTACAATCATCATAATATCAATAGAGGACATGCATAACCATTAATGCCACAATCATCAGAATACCAATAGATAACATACATAACCATTAATGTTATCTTCATCATAATACCAATGGAAAACATACATAAACATCACAACCACTAATAATAGAGTCATGTGTGAGGATCCTCAACCTGAGGTCCTTAAAGAATAAAGTATGGGCCTTAGGGCTAAATAAATGTTAATGACATATCACTGAAAATCAACTAGAGCGGGGAACTACATACACCCACTCTTAATAATAGACTTCATCTCGAAGTCCTTGGAATAGGTAAGGAAAACAGTGACGCATCTCCTTAGCATCCTCCCAAGTAGATGAACTGGGACTATAATTGTCCCACTGGACTTTAACCTGGTCCACTATCCGTCATCTAAGTTGCAAAGTTCATTGGTCTAGTATGCGAACTGGTTCAGCCATTACTATCCATCATCTGAAACCTGCAAATGACCAAAGTCAATAACATGCGAAGGAAATATAATGACGCAAAATAGAAATATGAGACTCATCATGCATACGCTCTAAAGATGGAGGTAAGGCAAGCCCATATGCCATTGGCCCTTTCCTTTCTAAGATTTCAAAAGGTCCCACAAACCGTGGAGACAACTTTTCTCCCTTTCCAAATCTTATAGAGTTTTTTTGGGGCCTTTCTCTTGGAACACCCTATCTCCCACTTCACAAATTAGGTCTACCCAATGAGCATCAGCATAGCTCTTTTGTTGATCTTGTGCTTCTTTTAGCCTTCCCCTAATCATAGTCATTTGCTCTCCCATCTCTTGCACCACGTCTAGTCTTATTCATACTCAGTCCTCTAGTCGGTCCCAACTGAGAGGTTTTCTACAAGGTCTTTCGTACAAGAACTCAAATGGCGCCATCTTGATGGAACTCTGATAACTATTATTGTAATAAAATTCTATGAGGGGTAAAAACGCATCCCATATCTTTTGTTAGTCCATCACATACATCAGAAGCATGTCCTCGAGGATTTGATTAGTCCTCTTTGTCTGCCCATCTGTCTCAGGGTGATAAGCAGTGTTGAAGTTCAACTGGGTTCCCAAGGCTTCTTGGAAACTAGTCCAAAACCTTCTTGTAAACATGGCTCCCCTATCTGATATGATCTTCTTAAGCACTCAATGCAATCTCATAATCTCATCAATAAAAACTGGCTATTTTTGGTGCCTTATATGTAGTCTTAACAGGTATGAAATGGGCGCTCTTGGTCAATGTGTCCACCACTACAAATATGGAATCATGTCTTCTTGAGGTCATTGGTAGTCCCACAATGAAGTCCCTTGATATAACTTCCCATTTAGATTTTGGTATCTCATGGGGTTGCAATAACCCTATTGGATTTCTGTGTTCAGCTTTTACTCGTTGACACTCTAAGGATCTTGCTACCAATTTTACGATGTCCTTCTTCATCCCTTTCCAAAAGAAGAGTGGTTTCAGGTCCACACTCATTTTCTTAACACCGGGTTGTGCCGTGTATACTACGCGATGTGCTCCATTCAATATTAACTAGCATATATCTTCATTCGGTGGCACATATATCCTTCCCCGAAATCATAGTAGCCCATCATTATCAAGGGAGTATTCTTCATGTTTTGGGACCCTCATTTCATCCTCCCTCAAACTTTTGCTAACCTCCTCTTACCAGGTGTCTTTAAATTGTAAGTCAAGTAGTTTCTCCCTCAAATTTGTCTTTAAGGGAATCACTGAAAATATCTGAGGCCTCCTACTTAAAGCATCAGCCACCGTATTAACCGTTCCTTTTATGTAAGTAATATCAAAATCATATTTACTAATTAGCTTAGACCATCGTCTTTGTCTTGCATTTAAGTGGTCTTGTGTGAATATGTGTTGTAGCCCACAATGGTCAGTCCTAATATCAAACTTGCTTCCTAGAAGGTAGTGTCTCCAAATCTTTAGTGCATAAAAAATTGTCATCATTTCTAAATCATGGGTTGCATGGTTCTCTTCGTTGGTTCTAATTTTCCTTGATTCATAAGCTATTACTCTTCCTTCTTGCATCAATACATAACCCAGCCCTTCCTTGGAGGCATCAGTGAAAACCAAAAATTCTTGTTCCATATCTAGCACCTTCAAAATTGGTGTTGTCGTTAATAACACCTTTAACCTTTGGAATGCCTCTTCACATTTTTTAGTCCAAATTAATTTCTTTTTCTTTCTTTGTTGCTTGGTAATGGGGCTTTCTATCTTCTAAAACTCTTCGACAAATCTATGATAATACCTTGCCATGCCCATGAAACTTCGTATTTCATGAACATTGTTTGGTGTTGGCCATTCCATGATGGCCTCGATCTTTGTTGGGTTACTGTGATACCATCCCCAAAGATAATGTGCCCAAGATAATGAATCTTGGTTTGGTAAAAGGAACACTTTGACAACTTCACGTATAATTCGTTTTCTCTAAGACATTGTAGAACTATCCTCAAGTGTTTGTCATGCTCTTCTGGGGTCTTTGAGTAGATCAAAATTTCATCGATAAATAATTGTACAAACTTGTCTAATTAATCTCAAAATATTCCATTCATCAAACTCATGAAAACACCTAGGGCATTTGTCAGTCCAAAGGGTAAAACTACAAATTCAAAATGCCCAAATCTTGTCTTAAAGGTTGTCGTTGGGATATCTTCTTCCATGATTCTTAACTGATGATATCCTGAACTTAGATCTATCTTTGAAAACACAGTTTCCCCCCTCATTTGATCAAACAAGTCATCTATCCTTGGCAGAGGGTATTGATTTTTTATCATCACTTTGTTCAACTGGAAGTAGTCAATGCACAGTCACCAAGACGCATCCTTCTTCTTAACGAAAATCATAGGGGATCCCCACGGAGATATGCTAGGTCGTATGAACCCCAAGTCCAACGGTTCCTTTAATTGGATTTGCATTTTCTTTAGCTCTGGAGCTGACATACCATAGGGTGCCTTTGTAATAGTCTCAGTGCCTTGTTTAAGGTCAATGGTGAAATCAATTTCCCTTTTTGGGGGTAGCCCAAGTAGTTCTTCAGGAAATACATCCTTAAATTCCACAAGAAATCGATGTTTATCAAGGTTTTCAGAATCACCTTTATCATTTAGAGCTACCACTGAGAACATTTTACATCCCTTTCCCCTATATTTCATTAGTTGCATGGAGGAGATGAACCTCAAGGACACCCCTCGGTTCTTTCCCCTCAATGAATTTCTTTGGTCATCATTTTCTGTGAAATGTAGAATCTTGTCTTTGCAAACTAGGAGTGCCTCATGTCATTCCAACCAATCCATTCCTATAACTATGCCATAGACTCCTAAAATTGTAGAGTACAAGGATACCTTGGCCTTACATACGCCCAGGTCCACCTCACAATCCTTTACCATCCTTCCTACATTTATTTTCATACCACATGCCATTTCTACATGTCTAAATTCATATTATGAAATTACTTTATGTTTAATCCTTGATAATTCATTTAGAGAAATAAATGAATCAATAGCTCCTCAATCTATTAAAATGACAAAAATCATACCATCAATGTTACTTGAGGTTTCCAACACAGTGGACTGGTGTTCAACCTAGCGATTGTTCACCACTGCATCGATGAAATGAGCCTTCCCTAGAACCCCCACTGTAGTTGTTTTCTCATTTGAGTTGGTATTACCTATATTTTGAGGGAAATCCCTCTTGTAGTGAGGACCTCCACAAGTCCAACACCCCCTCTTAAAAGCTTGGCTCCTACTACCAATTGAACTGGGAGTTGGTCTAGAACTCTGCTGGAAAGAGACACACTGTTGGGATCAGTGTTGAGGTGGTGTGACTTGGTGTTGTCACATAGGTCGGTGTTGTTGTGTTTGACGAGTTTGTTTAAGTACCCTGTGCAGATGTTGAGTTGGATGCCTATATGGTGTTCTTTGATTTCCTATTGACCATTTTTGATGATTGAGCACATGACCCCTTTGAAAATTTCTACGTTCCATATTGTTTCCACTTGGTACTCCTGATCCTTTGGACCTTGTTGACTTACTAGGTCCATTGCTCATGATCTCCTCCTCTGCAATGATCGCCAGCTGAACTGCCTCATGCAAGGTGTTAATAATGTCTTCTGAGATATCCATTCTCAATTGGGTTAATAATGTCTTCCACCAAATTAGTGTGTTTCCCTTTAGCTGGAATATACCCATATTGGCCTTCATGTTTGAGGTGTAATATCTCAGGGTAAAGCACATAACCATGTTTTCTAACCATGCCTCTGCAAATTGACCATCTGTGGACCCCCAAAACTCTAGAAATTTTACTTTTTCCAAATCTTGACGTACATCATTTCTTGTAGTGCTTTGGGGTACTTCGTTTTGTATGACAGGTCCTCCATGCTCCCGTTCCAAACAGTTTATGAATGCTTCAGACATGTGTTGGAATGATATAATTAAGTTCAACACTTCTCCAATTGGTATATGTTCTAGTGTTGTGATGTTTTCCCCATCATTGGGTGGGGTGGTAGGATTTGGTTGTTGTGGTGGCGCCATATTGTGCCCTTTAGTTGCCCCACTTTTTCTTGTACCTCTTCTAACCATGGTTCACCAATGAATCTTGCCACAATTTAACACGATTTTTCCTTATAAGATAAAAATAAATAAATAGAAATCATATAAAAATTATAACCGACCTCAGTGGTTCTATAATTTACTGTTGTGTTTATATACTTCTAAGGAACAATCTATGAATTTATAATTTCTTGATTATATAATTCGCCTATCAATTTCAAACATTCCTATAAGATTTAATCAAAAGAATACCATCAATCTACTCAAATAGTATGCTTAGATTACATTATGTCATGTAAATGATAGAGTTGGTTGGTAGCATTGTCATAACATAAACTGAGAATGTCTTTAGTAAAAAGAGAGAGAATATGTTTCTAATGTTTTATGATTTTATGAGCTTAACTATGAACGATTGGCAAAGGGATTGAACCAAATTCCAATCCAGTGCAAACTCCCTTATTTCTCACAATCTCTAATGAGCTTAGCTATCAACAAACACAAAATATTGGATGTTGAAATTTCCTATTCGTTGTGAAATCCCGCTTCTATTGGCCATATTGAATGGTGGTGACATATGCAACCACTTCACATTCAAATAGAATAAATTGGAACACCCTTTTAAGTTGAGGGGAGTTAAGTCCCATCGTATCTAGACTATGTCATATCACCACTTGGTTTTGCATGGCGTCATTGATCTCATACTTCCATTTAGCATGAAATTTTTTATATGTCCATAAATTATAAAACTGTAAGATTAGAGTTGTTAAGATCCCACATTTTATTCAATTTTTACAAATTCTTGTGAGAAACAAAATTTTTCTAATTGGTCAATTTGATAGTTCGATAACATTTTTATCATTTTGGTCTATACTCAATATGTGATAATATTCATTAAAAAAAAAAGTGTTTTTTTTTCAAACCAAAATACTTGCCACCAAATTTGTGAAATTACATGAAAAAAATCTTATATAATTATCAAAATTTTAAGGTTAATTAAATTTTATATAATTATTAAAATTTTAACAAAAATCTTAAATTTTTATTATCTACCTTGACCAAAATTATTCAATACTAATTTATTTGTTAGGATGTCCGATATTTTCCAAATTTATTAAAAATGAAACGTGAAAGAATAAAATGAATTAATAAAAATATAAATACATAAATAAATAATTCAATTTATATGTAATGATTATAGAGTTAATTTCTCAAAATCATTATATATATATAAATTTAAAGAATATGGTTTATCATTTTGTTATTAGTAAAAATTTAAAATAATTTACCAGATATTTTCTGGTAATTTCAGATGGGAGCTAAGAGCCTCTTTTAAGAAAAGTCTCTTGAAGAAGAATCGGTGTATGAGATGTGAGACCCGTCTATGTTTTTTTTTTTTAAGCCTCTTTTCAGAAAAGTCTCTTGAAGAAGAATTGGTGTATGAGATGTGAGACCCATCTCTGTTTGTTTGTTTTATTTTATTTTCATTGTTATTTCCTGCATTGCCTTCTTCTGGGCCTTGATGACTTTCATCTTGATTTTTTTCTGAAATGAGTTCTCTATATTCCTCATCTGAAGGTTGTGGTTGATTAGTTATTGCCTGCATTGCCTTCTTCCGGGCCTTGATGACTTTCATCTTGATTTTTTTTTAAATGGGTTCTCTATATTCCTCATCTGAAGGTTGTGGTTGATCAAATTGAGGGTTGATGATGGGGTTGTTATCGGTGTACTGTATGTATGACTTGTAAAGGGTGCAGCCAAACTGGGTGATGAACCTGATCAGGCCCTCTGTTTGGAATCTGCTCCTGCTGCTGACAAAATTGTTGTTGTTGTTGTTGTAATTGGTGGAAATGGATGAAATGGTGATGCAAAGGTGATGGAAAGAGGAGGGGATGGGAAAGGAAAGAAGACAACTGAGAATGGGATAAAACTGGTAATGACCAAGAAATGTTGCAATCAGAAGCACCGAAACCTCTGCGCGAGAGAATTTTGTGAAACCCTTGTGCCCATAACAATGAAACCCTCATACGTTGTCGAGTACCTACAGGACATTAAATCTCGGATCACAGAGCAACTCATTTATTTTTATTAAAAGAAGTCACTCATACACCCAGCAGTGTGCGAAGTTTTAGTCTCAAGTTTGTGTAGAAGAGAGTTTAATGGACTGCGAGATATCTTTGTTGGTCACAGAACACAATAAGAGGTACCTGCAACAATACATTGACCCTAGTGAATCCTCCAGCAAAAAAAAAAAAATCGAAATTGCAGGCCGAGATTGGTAGCTGCCCAAAAATTTATTTTGTTGGGTTCATTTAAAGCAGACTTAGATGAAAATCAAATTCAGTCCAAATGGACCATAGCTCATGTGCCCAAGTAACAGGCCTCTACATTTAAATGTGTAAGCTAATTTTCTACAGAAAACCTGGAGGAATTTCACTGACACTATTTCTTGTTTAGGGATAACTTTTTTGCTATAAAGAAAATTGGTTGTTCTGTTTCTTGCTATTAAAAACAAAAATTGATATTAATTTTGTTTTTGTTCACCCTAAGGTATGTGGTTTCCATGAAAGATATGTTGCTATAAAATCCTAATGCAACTTGAATTTTATAGGTCGAAATGTGGAAAAATGCAGAGAAATTTATGGAAAAATGGTTCCATTTCCTATTGCCAAAATTTCTAGGTTTTCGACCTTTCTATTGTGCCATATCTTTTGATTTTGGTTGGGTTGCATGAAATTTATGTAAATGATTGTTGGATGAAATTGTGTTATTCTTTATCTTGGCATGATTTTAGATGCTCAAAGGACTTGACTTCTCTCTGAAAAAATGGGCCAATGTTGAGACCATAATAGAGGAGGTAACCGGACATAGAAAGCCAACTTGCCCAAAAGGAAAGCTAAATTTTCAAATTTCGTATTTCTATTTTCAGAAATATGCAGAGAAAGGTAGTATTTTGTGGTTGTAGAGATATCCTAAAATCTAAGAGTTGGATGGAAACCTCATACACAATTTTAGGCATAAAGGGGACTTTGTCTATTCATGGGGTAAGAAGGGAGACCAAAGTAATCTACACGATGAATCAATACTCCCTAAAGGACCGAGGCCTTGCACAGAAGAAGTTAATCGAGGAAGAGAAGCTAGAATTCTACTAATGCGTCACCAAGTGTTGTAGTTGCTATAATTATCTCCAAAATTTTGGCTTACACTCAATTTTGGAGCCTTCCTTGGTCTTGTACATTGTTGTCATAAACAACGAATCTTATTCCATGAACTTCATTGACGTATTTTTCTCCCTTTTACAATTTGGGTAAATTGTCATCTTTTGGCATGATTGGTTGTCGCACAATTTGTAGAATCTTGTTGTGATGGTTTAAAGGGTCTATCCTCATGTATATGATTTGTTATAACTACGTAAACATCTATCGCACTCATTCACAAAGTATTAAGCACTATCGCACAAGTATCGTCACAGTCATCCCAAAGTCTATCTTAAGTGTCGCACTAGTCGTAAATGGTTGTAATGTTGTCACACGGAGGGAAATTAATTTTTCATGGGTCATGGCTGATCTATATTGTCATGTCATCAAGTATTCTAAGTGTGAGATCACAATCGAAGTCTTATCATTGTTCACATCGATCTAACCGATCTAACACTTAGACATTTTTTAGAAGGCTTCTCGACTAAGAAAAGTGGCTTCACTCGGCCTCCCTGAACTGCGCACTGTGCAGTTTCAATCCTATAGCTATGACATTTCCCTCTAGCACTATGAAATGTGCAATTCCTTCCACCCAGGAACATTGCACTCGCAGTTTCTGTGCCCAAGCTCCAACGTTGACCTCTAGAATTGTGCAATCATTCCTCCCATCCTGGCCTTCACTATGCACTATGCAATCACAAGCCTCGAGCTTCTAAATTATGTAATTTCATAGCAATTCAACCTCCCTTGTCTCCCGTAACTGCGCAGTATGTCCTCTTAGTGCCCATTCCCTCATCCTGTCCCACTGGTTGTCTAAAATGCGCAGTTGTTTTCCCTTAGTCCTTCCCGAACTGTGTAGTCTCAGGGCTCAAGTGTCACCCTGGTTGCTTGAAATGCACAATTGTGCAGTTACTGAGCCCTCTCTCTCTCTCTATGAGTGTTGCTCCAAATACATCACACTCTATGGTTTGTAGAGTACAAGTGTATGTTTGAGGAATTTCCTCGTGTAATCTACGTGTGCTTATGTTTTTTATGTGAGTGTTAAATCATGGAGAGTAGTTCAAATGTGTTAGAAGACCATCTAACCATTATTCATCCTTCACCAACTATTTCTGAGCACCAACATTTATAGCTCAAACATGAAATTTGGGATGGGACTTCATTGAGTATGCTCATCATGTCACTCCAAATACATCATTCATCCTCTTACTATGAGTGTTGCTCCAAATACATTGAAAATTGAAGATATAGTAGCTCTCATTTCTTTGACACCCTCATCTTAACAAAAGGGCCCACAAAGTGAGATATAGTTATTCAAATTCCTTGTAAATTAAAACAGTGTATTGCTTCAAAATATCTTTACAACTAGATTACATAGATTGACCATCCTATGTTATTTCATCTTATCAAAACGGGTAATTATTGTTGTCTCAAGGGGAACCAACAGAAACCTTCATTTGACTTTTACAATGAGATTCATAAAAATAAAAAAAAACACTCTGGGTGTAACCAGATAGTAGAAAACAGGATCAAATCATAAATACTATAAGAAATATTATCAAACTAGAAGACCATTAGGAGTCTAAAGAATATATAGGGGTTGGATCCCTTACACTAGAACTAGGAGGAACAAGTGTGTCAGAATCATAGTGAATATTCCCTTCCACATGGGTTGGTCCTACATCAATCCTATCTATACATAAACATTGATTTCTAAACATTATTTTGATGTCCTCTAACAAGGAAAACACATTATACTTTTCCACTTGCTTACCCTTTAAAACCATACCCAACAAGGTCTTTATTTTCCATTGCATTAAGATATTTCTTCCCTCACCCCCTGGTATGACCAAGTTTAGGTATCCAGTTGGATGCCTCCTCCAAATCTCTGAATCAGAGTGATATTATCTTTTTGCGCCCACAATGTTTTCCAACTTGCTAATTTCTTACCAATTCTCAAGAGTTACATCATTAAAATAAACCTCAGCCAATTCTTGGGAAAACAAACAAGACCTATATTGACCCTAGGTTTCATTTTCTTCATCACCTCTATTGCTACGCATTTGTTGCCTGGGAGGCATGATGTATGTCGTGGGTTATCTCCTTAAGTGTCCACGTGATCTACCACCACCAGAAATTTGCAAAGTTCTCAAACCTAGAGAAAAAAACCTTACAACACGCCGATTACCAATACACATATACCCCACCCCAATTACTTTATACAAATACAGTCAAAGAACACCCCACCCATGACGCAAACCTTGGAGTACAATTTTGTCCCCGAATGAGACAGACCCACATGCAAATCTTTAAATGACAAGACAAACCCACATGTCGACCTTGAGAGTGTGAGTATTATAATAACCCCCTTATCTTTTATGCAAGAAACCAAATCTACAAACCCTGGTAGCCATAAGACCATTATAGCTTTAAAAACAAATCTAACCAACCCTAAACCAAGACCGACAATGTTGGAAGCACCAGGGACCTAATAGATTAGCACCACAGGAACTTGCAAGGAGAGACCAGGAACATTCATCCATGAAATGACCTTATTGCTACCACCAGGCCTATGTAACAAAGAAGAATAAGACTAAATTCTAACTCCATTTTGCTAGACCCAAAACCTTACAAAACATAGATAACCAACATACCAACAACACTAAGAAACTTTCTACCAAGACAAATAGCATACCAGAGAGGGATTACCAAAGAAGATCGAAACCAAGCGACTAGGAGAAAAATTGCCATGAATGACAATGCCATCGATTGCGCATCTAAACTAGTCTCGTTTGTAGCTTCTTCCAAACCAAGTGTTCTACTAAATCCCACCAAACCGCACACCCAACTATAGATTCGCCTTCCTCGTATAGAGCCTTCACTCCTCTAGTCGTCTCGAAATTCACCTAGTTCTCAAAGGTTCAACAGAGAAATCCTCGGAGAGAAACAAGTTTTAACACACACAAAGGAAGCAAGGGTTTTGTGTCCTCACCCCTGCTGAGGCGACGACCTCTACCACGACCCATTGAAACCATAATTCTCACCACCCCATCCATGTTATTAATAACCACCTGTGCTACAATAGTTATTCCAAATTCATCTATGCCACATTTACCATTAATTTAATGTGGTCCTTTTGTCTATGTTAGATTATATTGATGACTCCTCGTTTTGATTTGATATCCATAGGGGGAAAGGGGAAATATTAAATTACATTTGACTTGGTCATAAAATTATTTTGATATGATAATTGATGGATTTAAGTCATTTTATTCAATTGGGTTTATCTTGGGTGGTTGGGAGGAATGATTGGGGTCCTCCCCACCTAGGGTAAAAAAATGGATTCAAGTCATTTTGGTATGGTAATTAATGGATTTACCATGAACAATTTACAACTCAAAGTTAAAGTAACCCATATTTTTTCCCATGGTACTTGATGCTTTGATGGCATCATTATAAAATGTATTTTAACCAAGATTTATAAATTTATTAGGAGTTGATTTTCCCAATTTAGAATTTCCAAAAAGCATAGTCTATCTAATAGACAAAATGACCATTTCCAATTAATTTTAACAAAATCGGTAGAGATTTTTAATAAGCATAAGTCCAATTTATTTAATTTAAAAAGTTCAAGTGCCCGGGTGTTATTCAAGGTGTTAAATCTATTTATTCATTCAAAAACACATTTTAAACAAGAATAAATCATAATCTCGTCCAAAATTATATCATTGGATTCCAAGGGAAAAGGTCATTTTATTAATTAGTTAGACTTCACCTTTTCAAAATATTCTTCTTATATATTTTGTTTTCT
Source organism: Pinus taeda (assembly GCA_000404065.3). Taxonomy (NCBI): domain Eukaryota; kingdom Viridiplantae; phylum Streptophyta; class Pinopsida; order Pinales; family Pinaceae; genus Pinus; species Pinus taeda. The sequence goes on along the minus strand of APFE030281735.1, from coordinate 247,534 downwards.
CTCACATTTCATTTTTTATAAATTCTCTTTTGAAGAATATATTAGATTAAGTTCAAAAATATAAAATAATATATATTCAAACATATTATTTAAAATTTATATTTTTTTTTTTATTTCTTATTTATTATTATTTATAATATATATTATTATATTATAGCATGTTTAATATCAAATTATTGGTGGGTGTTACCATATTTTCTCTTAGCTTGCTTATTTATTAAATATTATTTATCCAGGCATAGAAGGTAGGTTTAAAATCATGTTGTTGAATCCAAAAGAGTCATAGATTGAGTTGGTGCTAGCCATGCTCATTATATAGGATACAAAATGGGCTTTAAATGTCATGCTTGGCACAAAAACAAGAAACTGAAAAACACGCAAATTATATATTATAGCGAAAAACAAGCTTACGAATAGTGGTGATGAGCCACAAGAAGTGCATATTGTCATCCAACTAGTGCAAGGCCCGCTAAAGGTGGTTGTTAACTATCTGTGAGCATAACTACTTCCAAACACTACAATCAACCATCCATGATTCGATCAAACATGTGAAGCTCCTCCATGCATAGGAGCTCATGCCTGCTCTCATTGCAATCAAACAATGCTCTTCCCAACAAATGCTTAAGATTCCAATACAAGTCTACCATGATTTGATAAAACATGTGAAGCTCCTCCATGCATAGGAGCTCATCCTTGCTCTCATTACAATCAAACAATACTCTTACTGGAAAATGCTTAAGATGCCAATACAAGTCCACAATGTGAAGGTATTGGTTCCGTCTAGCTCACAGTGCTCCCAAGTCGCCCAATCCTCCACGTCAACAAGAAATCTAAATCTAATAATTCTACTCATTCATCCACTAGCTCCTATTCAATATCAAATAATTTGTGTTGCAAAACCATTGAGGCATTGTCACAATAGTATTCTCTTGAGGCTCAAGCACTCAAATTACTTTGTAGGCCTTGACCACCTCATCCTTATTGCACTCATTCTCTCACCATCAGCATTAGTAAAAGAGCAAAGTGATAAACCAAGAGGAAGACAAAGTTTGGAATAAAAAGAGCAAGAGGGAGATGTAAGCGAGTTATGGATAAAAGCAAACAAGGTACTCAAGGTAACACAAACCCAATGGAGGATAGCAATTAGCCTTGGATTTCTTTGCGTGGTCCTATGAAAAATTAGCAAAGAATTTAAACCAGATAGTTGATGGTACGAGCTATGATATACCTAGGAAGTGTCACAAATGGAGTAACTAAAGCAAAAGAGTGAGACACCCTTTGCTTGGAGATTCAAAAGGACTGGGGCTCTAAGAGGAGTTGATAATAATTGTGATGAAAGGGACCAAGCCAAGAGGGCTTGGTTCTTCAATTTGCAAAGAAATTACAATAGGGGACTAACTTGTTTCCTTAACTTCCCATCATTTTGGGAAGACACATCATTTTGGAATGCTGAACACATTGAAGGCAAGCCTCCAATTTTGGCTCCAAATTGTAAATTCACATGACAAAATGAACTTCCTAGTACGCCTTCACACATGGAGACTTCATTGTTGCTTTCTCCCCTCACCATCCAATGTACAAGTGGACATGCCATGATCTACAAATTCCAATTGACCTTTCCTTTAGCTCTCATGTTATGTGTTGCAAGCAATGGGGTCAATTGATCACTAGTGCTCCCCCATGCCTTAAGGGCACCCTTCTTGATGTCGATTTTGGGAATGATTCACCCCCATTGTGGTTAAAAAGTAATATATGAATAAAACTATTTTAAATATTTTAAAATTTTATTTACATTAAAAAAAGGTAAAATACAATGTTGATTTTAAATTTATTATTATCAAAGACAAATTTTCAACATTTATAGTATTTTTCTTCGCATTTTATATAAAATTTAAACTCCTCATATTCAAAAGCAAGTTCATGATATTTTGAGAAAGTGTGATTACATGATAGGAACAAGAATTGCATAATAGCAATGGTAAATAAATACGCCAAACAATGGCTTCTTAACATAGTAATAGTGACATCTACAACATGATAACTAAGGCTCAAAAGATATCACTATTTGAATTGTTTAAAGTGAAATACAATAATTTTTAGAAATATTTATAAAATTTATATTTACAAGCATAGATCCATCTTAACTTCAGATCTAAGAAGAGGGATCAAATCTCTATCTATTCTAGTTTAATTCCCTCTTTTAAATAGGCCACATTCCACATGAATACCATGGACCATTTTATTTTTATTTCATTATTTTGTTTTTATTATTTTTTTTGTTATTTTATATTAACATTACATAAATATTTTATTTTTTTAATTTTATTTTGTTTTTATTTTTATGTAATTTGACTCAGTCAAAATGTTAAACATTACATTACAACATCTCTACCATTAAGGGCTAGGAAGCACCTCTAAGCAGAACAAGGATTTACAAGCTTACCTTCTTTAAAAATGCTTCTTGATCTTTTTTTCTTATTAGAAAACATGTTGATCTCCATTTTAGAAAAGAAAAACCTTCTTTCTTACCAAAAATCTCTAAAAAGGCACAAAACTTTACCTAGATTGGGTGTTCAAATTTCTTCTTCCAATCTTGGAATAAAATCTTTCTTTATGATATCTTATGGTTCATAACATTCCACCCATCATTTTGTTTTCCCTTCAATATTTTGCATCCTTCAAAATTTTTTATCTTTATGCTATTTCATATCTTCAAAGTCTTGAATTTTGTGATATATCACACTCATCCTATTTTTCATACCATATCACATCCCATTTTTTATTTTAAAAAATCCCTATTCAAAATTCACCAATAGAAGCAATAGTGTCTACATCACTCTCCTTATTTAATCTAATGCCATGATCTAATTCTCTATCTTGTCCTAACAATGAACTACACTCGCATGGACATTATCTCTAATATAATTATCACCTAAAAAATTCTTAGGATACAAAATATTGGTCTTGACTTGAGTGATAATTCAACTCCACTAAATACATCAACCCAATACTGCTTCTTATGTTAATTTTAATTAAGACCAGAAAGAATTATAATCCAGAGAAAGAATTAAACCCTGAATTTCCTACTAAAATACATGACTACTGATTCCCCCTCTGAAACGAAAAAACATGAGTGGGGACATCTATGACAACAGCAGGCCATACAAGATGTCAAATATCACATTAATTTACATTTAGAATACTATTTCTTGGCCTTCTTTGCCTTTAGAATCTCAGATTAATTTACATTTAAAATAATCTAGATCTCATTTCTTGGCCTTCTTTGCAGCAAGAACCGCTTTCTTGGGCTTCGGAGGAGGAGCCGCCCTCTTTACAGCCTTGGCAGGCTTCTTGGCGACAGCAAGCTTCTTCGCGGGAGCTTCTTTCTTCACAGTTGCGCCCTTCTTAACAGGCGCTGCTGCCTTCTTTAACTTTTCAGTGGACGCTACAGGCTTCGGCTTAGAGACCTTAAGAACCTCGGTTACTTTGGCAGGGGTTTTAACAGGCTTCGGGACCTTCTTGGGCCCAGGCGACGCCTTGGACTTAGCTGCAGGCTTATTGGCCAGGGATTTTGGCTTCACAGGCTTGGCAACCTTCGGCTTTACCGGCTTCTTCAACTCCTCCGAAAGCTTGAAAGAATTCTTAACCTTGGTGAGCTTGCCAGATCTGGCAAGATTTCTCAGCTGAACGGTTAGCAGCTTCTTGAAATTGGCAGGGAGTTGGGACTGGTACTTGTTGCCGATATAGGTTGCTATGGCATACTGGCTAGAACCGGTCCTCTCTTTCAAAGAAGTAATCGCTTCCGTGATCATCTGCAAAATAAAAATGAAAAAAATGAAACCCCTGCATTCTAAATACAATGTGAGGAAAACAATTTAGAGGCCAAGAATTGAAACCTGAAGATATGTAGGATGACAAGGTGAGGGTTTCGATCCCTTGGAAGCCCTCGGCTTCTTTTCTTTGTCAACATTATTAACTACAGGCTTTGCAGTTGTCTCAGCTGAAGCCATTTGTTTACACCACCAAATTGCTCAAAAACTACAAAATATAATGGTACCAGGAAACCAGACCTCCTTGCACAAATGGAAAGTGCGCAGACAAATATCGAGAAAATAGCGTTTGGATGGTAGAAAATGGATTGTTATTGCCCCTTATATAGACGGGGGAAGACAAGGGCAACTAGAGATGCTCACCGCCCCGGTCGGCTGGGCGGTCACCGGCTCATTATTCCGCCATGCAGTTGATCTGAAGGTCAGGAATCGCCCGAGTATCCTCCCACGGATTCAGTATTCAAAGCGAGATTCGTTCTCGGTCGTTGAAATGCTGCACGAGAAAACTCACGTACTCACTAAATCTGAGAACTTTTTACATCAATTATTTGAAATAATCATTTAAATTACCATAAAGGAAACTTGTTTAACTTTAGGTTGGTGCGTTGAAGCATATATACGTTACCTAAACGACCTGCTGAACTTTGCTTTGCTATGAGGCATACCTTTAAATTTAGTGGTTTCCTTGGGGATTACTTAATCCTTTTTTTAATGAAGTGCTCTTTCCAATGAATCACTTTTACTTATAAAAACATTTTAATATATTATATCTAAATTTCCAAAGCAAAGTTCCCCCTAAAATTCATTTTATTGTTATCTTTTTCAATCCAAAGGTACCTTTCTTAATACCTCTTTCCTTTTTAAAATTTTGGTTAATATCATATTCATTAATGTAATTTTTGCTATCTCTTCTTTCATTTCTAAGTACAAAAATATTTAAAATAATCTTTTATATAATTATTATTCACTTCACATGATATTATTATGTTATGGATCAGATTGGTAAAATTTTTCATTATTAATATTTTATAAAGGTTTAAGTCTTTGAAAGTTTTTAATAAGATATTTATTACTTATCATTTTTAATATTGTATTTATATTTATTATTAAAAAGTTAATTGAGGTGGTTGGGAAATATTTTCATTATTAATATTTTATAGAGGTTTAAGTCTTTGAAATTTTTTAATAAAATATTATTAAATTAAAGTGGTTAAAAAGAATGTTATTTTTTCCACTTATACTTAATTCTTATAAATGATATGTTAAGTTTTATTACTAAGTCTTTGTAATCCCTACAATTGCTTATTACTCTCGCTATTCTCCATGAGATTTGAACCTACAGCCTAATGTGTTGGTTATGGAGTTTGATTATCTTCCTGATTTAGAGGTCTTGTTTTTAGCCGCATTTGGACCTCAATTCCTTATGAGGGGTGTAGGGAGGCTTACCCCCCAACTATTATCATCAAGATATTTAAGGGTGTGGTGACAACTCTTTGGAAACCCCCTTTGGTAGGGGTTCGGGTGAAGCGCACCTAAAGAGAATATTTTGTAAATTTGCCTTGTAAGATATTATAATTTCATAGTCAATTTGGATTGTTCATCATTAGGTCATAGATCTTACAATAGATGTTATGTTAGTGTATTTTTACCTAAAAGGTCGCCATCTTTTTAAGAGGAAATTGTGTTGTCGTTATATATTACTAGGATAACACTATAATTGAGGGAGATGAGATTATGAGAGAGACTAGAGGAGGTTCCAGCGAATGTGTTGTAAGTTATAATCCCTTCATTTTACTCAATGGAATACAAAGGACTCACTATTTCTTTGTGGATATATCCCAAATCAGTTGAACCACGTATATTGGTGTCTCCTTTGTATTGTTTCATTCTATGTTTTAAATTTGCATTCATTTTTATTGTATTACTTTGAGATTTGATTCTAACAACCAATATCAGAGTCGAAGGTTTATTTGGTGGATAGAATTCATAGGAAAGGAGGTTCCTAATTCGAGTGGGAGCATTGGTGAAAGAATGTTTTAGGGTCAAGAAGTTTAACGACCAAAACTATCAGTTATGGAAGATGCAAATGGAATATTATCTTTATCAAAACGATTGTTTTATACCTTTGGGTAGAATATCAAAGAATCCAATGACTGTGAAAGACGAAGAATGTGATATTCCTGAGAGAAAGGCACTAGGAACAATACAGTTATGTTTGGAAACATTGATTACTTCCAACATTTCGAAAGAAAAGACAATAAAGAGTTTGATGACAACTTTGGCTAGACTGTCTGAAAAACCCTCAATTCCAACAAGGTATTTCTTGTGAACAATTTAATTAATATGAATATGTCATAAGGTGGGTCTATTGTTAATCATTTAAATGAATTTAACATGGTCACCTATCAAATGAGTTTTGTAGGAGTAAAATATGACGATGAGGTTGATGCCCTTTTGGTTTAGTGCTCATTTCCAAAAAATTGGAATGGCTAAGTCATGGTTGTGAGTAATTATGTTTCTGGTTCAAACACTTTAAAGTTTGATGATGTTTTTGGTTTTATCTTTAGCAAGAAAATGTGACAAAAAAGCACAAGTAAGATGTCAGGTAATGCTTTAACTATAAAGAACATGAGAAGACAAAGGGAGAAAGGTTAAAGAGCCCAAGGAATCACGGAAAGTCTAAGAAAGGAATATTCAAAACCAAAGGGAGATTGGAATGTTGGCATTGTGGGAAGAAACGACACAAGAAGAAAGATTGTTGGGCTCTTAAAAAAAATGAGAGATGGAAAACATGAGAATACTAATAAGGAAGGAAATGTAACAGGTGATGTGTTATAATATCTTTAATTCTTTCAATAGACAGCATTATTGATTCTTGAGTGATAGACTCAATGGCTTCATTTCATGCCACGCCTCGTAGCCTATACAATTGTGGCATCATAGATTTAGGCACTTGAGTGAGAAGGGGATGCAAATTCTCTACTCAAGGAAATTATTACCAAATTTGAAGTAGGTTGATTTAGAATTTTGTTATTGTATTTATGGAAAACAAAAAAGAGTTAGATTTCTTAGCGTTGGGAAGTAAAATAAGAGTGAAAACTCAAAGCTTGTGCATATAGATGTATGGTGACCAACTCAAGTATCATCTCTCGGTGGCTCTTATTATTATGTTACTTTTATTGATGATGCAACTAGGAAAACTTGTGTTTATTACATTAGCAACAAATATGATGTCATTGATACTTTTATAAAATGGAAAACTTCGATTGAGAATGAGATAAGAGATAAGTTGAATTGTATCAAATTACATAATGGAGGCAAATATTGCAGCAAGGAGTTTGATAGTTACTATTCATACCATGGGATTCATAGAAAGAAGATAGTTCCAGGAAACACCATAAGAAAATGGTGTGTTCGAAAGGATGAACATGAAAATTATGGAGCATGCAAGGAGTATGAGATTGCATGCAAGATTCCCCTTACAATTTTGGGAAAATGTTGTTGATATTGCTATTTACTTAATAAATAGAGGGCCTTCAAGTTCCTTAGATGGTGGCATTCTAGAGGAGGCGTGGAGAGGTAAAAAGGTAAACTATACATTTTTAATACTTCTCGTTGTGAAACATTTGTCCATATTGATAAAGAAAATAGAAAAACCTTGACGCAAAATCCAAGAAGTGTCATATTATTGGATATAAAAATGATTTTGGTTATCGCTTATGGGATTATGAATTTATCACAAAATCATTAGGAGTAGATATGTGGTATTTAATGAAAAGATCATGTACAAAGACCATTTGCATATAAAGCAAAAAGAAGAGGAAAACACATAATAAACAGTGCTTGATGAAGTCAAAGAGAAAGAAATTCCAAAGGTGCCAAAAAATCAAAATGTTCAACAACAACATGTACCTCAAACTCCTACAAGTGTTGTTAGAAGATCAATCAGGTTAAGTAGACCCCCTGAACGGTATTATTCTTCATTGTATTATGTATTGTTGACCAATTATAGTGAACCAGAAATATATAAAGATATAATGCAACTAGAAACTAGAAATAAATGGGAGCAAGGCATAAAAGAAGAGATGGACTCTTTGGTCGATAACCAGACTTAGGAGTTGGTCCTATTGACTGCAGGTAAAAGAGAATTGTAAAATAAATGGGTTTCCAGGTTAAAGGAAGAAGATAGAGGCCAAAAAGAGGTACGAGGCCAAAAAGAGGTATAAGGCCAAGCTTGTTGTAAAGGGGCTAGGATATAAGAAAGGTATATATTTTGATGAAATAGTTTCTCCTATTATCAAAATGACTTCAATTAGAACTATTTTAAGTTTAACGGTAGTAGAAGATTTTCATATTGAGTAGTTATATGTAAAATCAAATTTTCTCCATGGGGATATGGAAGAAGAGATTCATATGCAATAGTCACAAGGGTATGAGGACAAGGAGAATGAATACTTAGTATGCAGACTAAAGAAGAGAAAATATGATTTAAAGCAAGTTTCAATGCAATGGTATTTGAAATTTGATTGGTTTATGACATAACAACGTCATTGTAAATGTCAGTTTGATCATTATGTTTATCTTAAGAGACTAGATAATGGCATCTATATTATCTTGTTATTATATGTAGACAACATGCTTATTTTTTTGTGTAAGCTTGGTAGTACTTTCTCTATTAATATTATCAGACCATAGTAATATCTTTAACAAAAATTATAGGTGGCCTCAACCTACCCATAGGAAGCCAGGTTGGCCACCTATCTGCGTAAAATGTTGTCCAAAATTTCAATAAGTTTTTCAACACCATCCAGGCAACATTAGTTGTTCTATCTACTATTAACTTCAACTTAGAAAAGTAAAGGCTAACCGACATATAACAAAATTCTGATTAGAGACTTGTTTCACTCATCAGATGAATCCACCGAGGCTAGGGCTTTCGCACTAGACCCCAGGATTTCGTTCCTCTTCATATCCTGTATGCTTTGCTCAATATTGCTTAGTGCGAGATTGTTTTTGTACAATTGTATCTGGATTGCATCAATTTCTCTATGAAGATCCTTCATGTTGGGCTCCATTGTTTGGGCCTCCTCCTGTGCCTCTTCTTCCTTGTATAGTGTCATTGCTCAAGCTACTATGTTATTCATAACCCAGTATTGTTGGATTGTTTTCCGAAACAATGTGTGTCGACCTCTGGTGTTCCCCGGACCTTTCACCATGGCTTCCCATTCTTCTGTCTCTATGTCCTGATTGGTTATGTTCTCATTAAGTTCCCTCTCCCACTCTGCAATTTGAGGTCTTACCTCTGGCGGATTGCCAACCATATACGCATTTATGAGGGTCTGCATGTGCTCCTTCCCAATCCTTCTACCTCTTTTGTTAGGGCCTCTGCTGGAAGTTGCTTCCCCTCCCTTTGTTCTTTTCCCTGCCTTCCTTGTTCCTTTGATTCCTCTTTCACCTGCCTCTTTTCCCTCTTTTTCCATATTGTCTTCGTTCCTGCGTTGTTTTGTTTTTCCCAAGCAACTCACCAGTACAGGCTTGCTTACTGGAGGAAAATATAGGATCCAAACCTCCTGACAGTGCTGCACCCTAGTTTTTTTAATACCTAAAACATTAACAAAATAAATTTATTTATCAGTCAAAATTCATTTACACAGAGTGGTCTTAATTTTCTCTGCCCCAGGCTTGTCCACTCGCTCCAGGCCTAGAGACTTGGGGTTGCCCTCCTTCTCCCCTGGTTTCCCCACTACCTTCTCTGGGACTAACAGGCTTCGGCCTCCCGAATTCTCTCCTCTCTGTTTATTCCCTCCCCAGCAAACAGGAACTTCTGCATTTACAGATCTATAGGAGTCCCAAGTTTGGGTTTCCTTATCAGTATTCAGGGTCGCGTTTGAGGTTCCAGTCCAGGACACTCTCTTATCAGGTGCCCGCACCCGAATTTTACCTTTGGTTATCCCATGAGGCACGTAGTCATTAGCCAGTTTAGGGCTTAGATTGAGCCAATCTAACCACAGCCTTGCTGCATTTACCATGATGATTCCGGGCTCCCTGCCTATGATAATTCTTTCTTTATTCCCATGCCTCAGGTACCACCTGGCCGGAGTGGCAGGCTTCCTATGCTCTACATTATAGAATTCCCAATGGTCCTAATTCCCTCGATTCCCATCTACTCAGAGACACACTATAGATTTCATAAGCCCCCTCACTCCAGCAACATTCTAGGCATAGACTCTCCATTCGACCAGGTTAGAATCCCAGACAACCCATGTATCTACTCGTTCTGAGTCTTGACTTCCCTTAGCCCACTCCATGAATTCCTCTGAATAATTCATTTCTGTGATGCAAGCAAGAAGCGAAACTGAAGTAAAATACCAATACTTTGTGACGAAGCTTATTATCCTCTCGACATCATCGAGCGCGTGTCCACCACCTTTCGTTGCACATTCTTTCTCCTTCTCCATTTGCATGCAGCTACCTTCTCTCATATCTGTCTTTGCCTATTGTTGCTTTGTCCAGCTGCCCCACCTAACTTCCATACGGCCCCCCACATGCACTCTTCCTCTTCCCATTGCCCAATATTTTATTTGATTTCGTCGAAATGAGGTTCCCTTGACCCTTCCATTACTTCACTCGTGTCGTCGGCTTCTCCTACCGTGGGTTTCTTCCTGACAGCGTGCCACTTGTCGTCGTTGGTCTACCCACCCTCTCGCTTAACCCCAAGCCTTCATCGCTCTCTTCCATCCTCGGCCACACCTGTACTAGCTTGGTGCCCTCCTCTACCCTGCCCTGTCCTATTTGCTGCCCCACCTGTCGTCGCGTCCTCCCACATCCCAATACCCCATCTATCCTTGGGCCCAAGTGGTTGGCTTCTGGTGCCTCTACCTCCCATCCCCTCTGGCCCACCTTGTTTGTCATCTCCCCTGCCACACCCTGGTCAAGGGTTTTCTCCCTTCTCCTTGTCGTTTTCTAGAATCTCCTCTAGCCTTCTCATCCCTTCCATTTTTCTTAACTCTTCTCCCCTTGTATCCAGGTTTCTACCTGCCTTCCCACACCCGCAGTTGGCGAGATTATCCACTGCCACATTACCCATCCCGCGGACATGTGTCAGGATAATGTAGCCAATCTATCGAATTAGCTTGCCAACCTCTTGAACGAGCCTTGTCGTCATCCAGCTTTGGCTGATTTTCTCCCATGGTATTCCTTGCTAGAGTTTTTCATCATGTCTATTGCCAGTTTCAAGTCTCCTTCCACCTCCAGCCTCTGAAACCTTTCCCTTGTTGCGATTTCCAATCCCTGCTTCAATGCCTGGAGCTCTACTTCATTGTTGCTCGCAATGCCACAATCCTTGGAAAGAAAGTGAATCATATTACCTTTGTCATCTCTGAACACTCCTTTGGTCCTCGCGGCCCTCGGATTCCCTTTCGTAGATCCATCGAAGTTGAGTTTAATTAAATCTTTCTGAGGTCATGTGAAACTGTTAGCAATCTCACAATGGGGGGGATGTTGTTTCCACGTGGTAGGGCTCAGCATGCTTGGCTTCAAGCTTATTCCCCATCATTATTCGTTCTTCCTGTGGATTTGTTTCCCAATCCTCTGCATACCATTTCTTGGAAAGGATTGTTTCTCTTATGTTCTAGAGAATAATCGACATTATCCAGCTTATCCATCTTGCATCTAAGCCAAAAGCCTTCAAAATTCCTTGTAGGCACTTCCAGCTCAAGCGATCATAGGGTTTTGACAAGCCTAATTTTACTAGCATCCCTTTGATGTTTTTGGTCTTTAATGAATGTATTGCCTATTGTGTCGTCACAATACCATCCACTATTTGTCTCCTTTTAACAAAACTTGTATGTTCTTGAGAGATTAGACCAGGTAGGATAGGTTTGAGACAGTTCACCATGATTATAGCCATGATTTTGTAGATTACATTACAGAGTGTTATAGGTCTAAAACCTTGCGGTTCTTCCGAGTGGTCGATTTTGGGAATGAGGGCCAAAAAGGTGGAATTCAAGGTTGGATGCATTCTTTTATTGTGTCGAGACTCCTCCACTAGTTTCACAATATCATCCACCATGAATGACCACGTAGCCTGAAAGAATTTAGCGATGAGCCCGTCTGGGCCTCGTGCTTTGTTTTTCGCCAGACCTTTGATGACTTCTTCTACGTCTGACTTAGAGATTTCCCTTAGAAGGGCCATGTTCTGGTCCCTGCTCACCAGGTGGGGAATGTGCCGAATGATTTCGTTTATATTCTCCTCCCTGTCTAGATTGGGTTCCATCAGTAGCCTTTGAAAATGTTGAACTAACAGGTTCTCCATGTCTTCCTTTTGAGTACGATGATTGCCTTGTTGATCGACTAGGGAGAATATCTTATTTTGCTGCATGTGTTGGATCATGGCTTTATGAAAAAACCTAGAATTCCTTTCCCCTTCCTTTAACCATTGGATTCTTAATTTTTTCTTCCATGGTATTTCTTCTTGTTGTCTCCTTTCCTCCAATTTATTTATCAATTGTCCTTCCTCCTCCACTAGAGAATCATTTCTACCTTCATTGATGCTCTGATGTTGTAATTTTCTCATCCTAGCCTGGATCAATTCTTGCTCCTGTTGAATGTTGTCGAACTCTTCCTTGTTCCATTTTTTAATTTTACCCTTTAGATCTTTGAGACGGAGTTGGAAAGTATGCATTAGATTTCTACCTTCTTTCTCACTCCCGTTCCACCATTCCGTCATTTTCTCTATGAAGGTCAGTTCTCTTAGCCAAAAGGCTTCAAACCTGAAGGGTTTATTTGTATTTCCTTGTTTCATTTCCACTTCTAGTTTAATAGGCCAATGATCCAAACCCAGGCAAGGTAGGATAGATGCCTCATAGTAAACATCTTTGTATATGAGATTTTCTATTGCCAAGAATCTATCAAGACGAGATGCTATTTACCTGTTTCCTCCCCGTCTGTTGTTCCACGTATATTTCCCATTAATTGTTGGGATATCCACCAGGTGCAATTCTTCTTAGATATCCCTAAATTTCTCCATTTCTAGCTCCTCCCTTCACATTCCTCCTTTTTTCTCCTCCAACGATGTTATTAAGTTGAAGTCACCTGCTAATAACCATAGCTTTTCCTCATGCATTTGGTTTTAACTTCTTGGAATCCTTCCTTATCGTCCTAAGGTTTCTTATGCTGCTTGTCCTTATTCTCCATCTCCTCCATGTTTAGTGGGCATTTCTTAAATAAATGGCCACATTCATGGCACCTTCGACATCTGAACGGGATATGCTCATAATCTATGGTCTATTTCCAAACCTCTTCATGGTATTCTAGCTCCACAGATTCAAGTATGGGGTCGGCTATGTTCATATATACACAGATTCTCGCATATGATGTATATCTACCTCTTTTTGTCGTTTCTGCTATTTTGACAAATTTTCCTATCGTATTCCCAATACCCTCTAATATTTATGGGTCCCAAAATTCCATTGGGAGGCCAAACAATCTTACCCATACTGGGGCTGCTAGGAATTTCTCCTTGTCTAGGTCATAACATTCTTCCCAATATCTCATCAACAGACCAACATTATAATGGAAATAAGGGCTATTTTCAAATACTCTTTCTTTATCTTGCAGGTTTGAGAATATTACCGTAAAGATGCCTCTAGCTCCCATCTTAAGTTCGACATGGCCCTTGGGTTTCCATTTCTGTTGTATCCACTTGATAAGGTCTTTCTTCGTCGGCCACACTCCTATGAACTTGCAGATCAACACGTGGTCCTTCATGAAGCTTCTGTATCTCTCCAGTTTGTTCATCGAAATGATGAATCTCGGTTCTTTAGTGCATAAGGCAAGCATTTTCCCCTTCTGCGAGCCTGCCACCGTGCCCCGAGGACACATCCTGTCATTTGGTTTGTCTCCTGCGCTTGCGGCTGGTTACTTAGATTTTGGTGGGAGTCCCCTGCCACAGTGTCCCGGTAGGAGGGGATCTCTCCCCCCCTCCCCTCCCAGCTTCCTCTGCCATCCTAACCTGGCGGGCATCTCCCTGGTGTGCAGGGCTACTGTTACTGTCAGAGGTTTAAGGTCACAGCTCAACGTAGTTCATAGCGGTCACGAGTCTACTCATAGACGACATGCTTATTACAGGTTCTAACATGTTGGATATAAATGTGCTCAAAATAAAACTAACTAATTCATTTGCTCTGAATGATTTGGGTGTTGCAAAGCAAATCATTGGTACGAGCATAATAAAAGATCAGAAAAATAAAAATAAAAAAATTAACATTGTCTCAAAGTGAGTAAATAAAAAAGGTGTTGGAAAATTGGAAATGAAAGATGCAAAACCAATTGGGACACCTTTGGCTAAACATTTCAAATTGACTAAGGATATGTGTCTCAAGACATAGGTGGAGATAGAATACATGTTCAATGTTCTATATTCATCAACAGTGGGCAACTTAATGTCATGATGTGCACAAGGCCAGATATTGCACATGTAGTAGCAATTGTGATGAAGCATATGAACAATCTAGGTAAAGAGCCTTGTAATGCAATAAAGTGGATTCTTAAGTATTTGAGAGGTCCATTGCTTAAGAATTATGCTTTGGAGGTTCAAACATTGTTTTGTAGAGATATATTGACTCAAATATGGTAGGTGATATAGACAACAAGACGAGCACTAGAGAGTGTTTTTATTATAAGTGAAACAATAGTAAGTTGGATTTCAAAAATTGCAAAGGGTTGTTGCACTTTCAATAACATAAGAAAATTATGTTGTTGATAAAAAGGCTAGTAAATAGATTATTTGGTTATAGAGTTTCAAGGAGGAATTGGGAAAGAAGCAAGAGAATATCATGTCATATAGTGATAGTGAGAATGCCATTCATATTGCAAATAACTCAACCTTTCATTCTAAAACTAAGCATATATAGTTTAGGTATTGTTCCATATAATTAATTTTGGAAGATTGAGAGTTAAAGTTGGAAAAGATGCATACTAGCTAGAATCCTACAAACATGTTAATGAAGGTAGTAGCGAAGGAGAGATTGAGTTTCTGGTCAATTTCAGTTGGTCTTCAAGCATGATGATGAAGATGAGAAACTAACCAGGTCCAAAGTTGAAGCATAGTCCAACGAGTGCAGAGTAGAAGTGAAGTTGTTGTAGAAAATATCTAAGTGGGAGATTGTTCATTGTGGAGCCTAATTATCTTCCTAATTTATAGGTCTTTTTTTTTGTTGCTTTTGGACCCCAATTCCTAATAGAAGGTGTGTAGGACTTGCTCCGCTACTATTGTCGCAAGGGGGTCCATGGGGGAAGGGTGCATCAAAGAAATTTTGAGGTCTAAAATGGGCATCCTAAGGAATATTATAAAATAATAGTGGAAATAATAAAATAAGATTAGATTAAGCCATCAAATTAACAAACAAAAAAAACCAAACAAACAAACACTAATTTTTCAACTTATCGCTCTGCATTTGTACTCAAATTTTGAGCAAGCGCACTTGTTGAATTCATAATTTATTTCCTCATCTAAAGAGTACCCATGTTGGATATTTTCAATGGACCCTGCTACACATAAAATGAGAAATACATGAAAAAAAAAAACATTATTGCAATCACGCTTTTCATGTATTTCTCATTTTTCGTGTAGCATGATCCATTGAAATAAGGCAACATGGATACTTATTGGATGAGAAATTAAATTATGCATCTAACAAGTGCTCCTGCTCGAAATTTGAGTAAAACCATAAGAAGATAAGTTGAAAATACGAGTTGAAAAATTAATATATATATTACTCCAAAAATGGTAAATCATCCCCCATTGTTGACATCATCATCTTGAATCATATTGGTTCTTATAATTTTTGTTGTACATTTTTGTTTTGATGCCTATTTTAGACCTCAAAATTTTTCTAATGGCAACAACTCTTAAGAGTCCCCCTAGTAGTGGTTCGAGAACAGTGCCTTTGAAGATATTGTAATTTTATGGATAATGTAGACCATTCATCATTAGGTTATGGATCTCAAGGTAGATGTCACATTAAGGTTATTAACCTAAAGGGAAACCCTATTTTTATGAGGGAATTTTATTTTGGCTATGTGTTGTTGAGATAGCATTTTAAGTGAGAGAAAGGAAATTGTGAGAGAGAGAAGAGGTTGCAATAGATGTGTTAGAAATTGTAATCTCTTTCATTTTTCTAGAAAAAATAAAAGGACTGGAAAAGTATTATTTTGAAGATGAATCTTGTTATAGACTTGAAACGTCGATTCAAAAATGACCACTATGGGATTTATTATGAACCCTATAACTCAAAGTAAGAACTATTTATTTCTCCATGGATGTAACCCAAATCAAACAAACCACATATATTAGTGTTTACTTTGTTTTGTTTCATTTTATGTTTTATTTTTGCATTCATTTTGATTTTATTCCTAACATGATGGACTAAACCCACATAAACCAACTAGTCTACACCTCATGGGTTGTATGTGTGTGTGTTATTTTACAATATACATTTATGAATATTTTGTGATAATGGGAGTGTTATCTAAGAGGAGAAATATGATGATCATTATATAAAGAAATGGAGACTTATTATTGATTTGCTTATCTCTATTGTCATTTCGATCAAAAATTCATAGAATAGAATTTTTTGGCCCCTTGGCACCAAAATAGCTAACAATAAAAAAATGGATGGCAAGAGCCAAGGGCATTGTGGTGCACAAGCTTTATGGTCTAGAAGCATTGTAATTTGTACATATAAACTCTTCTTACAACTCACTGAATAAGTGCATTATTAGTGGTTGATGAATACATTAACCCAAATGCCCATGTCGCCTTGTAATACTAAAGGAACATTGCATCTACCATTTCCACAATGCATGTATTGTTACCTAATCTTAATGTATAATAGTCAAAGGCCAATATGGATATTGAGACTATTTTGGACATATTGCTTTGTTGATGTAACATTTATCCATATAAAAAAATCAAAGTAGAGTTTGTTGAACTAAAATTTTCATTGCTAGCAATGGTATATAAATCAAATGCTCAATATAACCCATTTCCAAAAATAGGATAATATAGTTTTGGCAATAAAAATCACAAATGCACACTACTCAAATTCAAGATTTTGAATCAATTATAAACTAGCATTCAAGATATGTTCTACATGAACAATTATATGATCGCACTTCTAAACTAGACTCAACTTAAATATTCACATGGAATCTACTAATTAGAGGACTTATTCACTCTTTGAAAGATTATCTAAAGCCAATGTAAAGTTTAAAACAACTTAAATAGTAGATCTATTGCAATTGTAGATTCGTGGCAACTGCTAAAGGGAATCCATATCAATCATCAATTCACCTAATTGGTTACCTTTCCAATCATAAGGGTTGTGGTGATACCTCCCATGTCATTATTATGTCATCAATTCACCTAATTGGTTACCTTTCCAATCATAAGGGTTGTGGTGATACCTCCCATGTCATTATTATGTTTTGCATGGTGTTCTTTAGTCCAAGCTACCAAGTTCATATTTGTGTCATGCCATTATATATTCAAGGGAAGTATCCAAAGTCAACCATCTATTGTCTCACTTTACCTCTTGTGCTAGCCACCCATGTGTTAGTTGTCCATAAGACTTCATCAACTATCATCTTCACAATATCAATTTCGTGTCAAATGATGGGGTATACATTAAAGCCCTCCTTCGATAGATCTCTTCTCATCAACACAAACTCATTATCTAGTAATGGATCTAGAGACTAGTTAGTACCTTGGAGGTTGCAATCATCAATGGTTTGTCTTCCTTGTGGTTGACAATGTGTTCACATTATTAGCCCTTATTTAACCAATTATATGAGTTTTCAACATCAACACATTTATTAGCATTCACTAGAATGTACTAGGTACATTGGGAACCATTTTCCTCAATGGTGGTTTCCCTCACATCTATTAACATGATTTATCAATGCAAGATAATCAAATAATCCCTTGCGTGCTTAACAACTCACTTATTTTCATGATGAAGGGCCATATCATTAGCGCAAGAAGGCATTAGGTATTGGGGCTACCTCACTCCTACATGTTGTCACCCAATCTACAATGAAGATTCATTATACCTTCATTTATATTTAATTTTTTTATTTTTTATTTTAAATATAATATTCTCAAAATTTATTATGTATTTTTTTAAATAGTTTTAAAATTTGAGAGAAATATTTTGCATATTTTATTTTTACAAACAACATTTTAATAAAAGATATCCATATTTAATAAAAGATATCCATACTAAATATCTATATGTTGTGAACATGCCTCATCAATTAAAAACTTAATATTACACTACTCGTTTTACCTTAACATCAACTTCATTGAAAAGTAACACCTTATAAAATGTACACACTTGTAGTTATAGATTAAACCACATCTCACACTTTAATATGCAAGACACCACTCTAATCATATTGCATTGAGAACTAATGGTGAATGATAACTACATTTGTGGGCTTTCAAACCTTAGCATTAATAGATTGTAATTACATTATAGCAAATAGATTTGTTCACTTGCCCCATCACAAAACCTGTCAATATCCATATCTCGTTTTTAATTTCTTAATATACTGTGGCCAGAGAGCTATGCCAACCACAATAAAATGCAGAAATCACATGGCCTACAAATATACCAATATCGTTATTCACAAGGATGAATGTTATATTACAGCAAGAACCACAAGCATTCTGCTTAGACAAAGCCATTAATCAACTTCATAATGATACAAATCTAACAACAGTTTGGTAGAGGGCAGAGAAATCATCCATTTAGTTTTGACTGAATGATAATTCAAATCTAATAAATACATTAACCCATCTCTACTTCTTGATGCCAATTCTAATTAATATTAATTTATAATTACAGTTTAGTCAATCCAAATATCAGAATAGTTTGCAATTAGAAATGTAACCGCCGAATCTCATTTCTTGGCCTTCTTTGCAGCAGGGGCCGCTTTCTTGGGCTTCAGAGATGCTGCCCTCTTAACAGCTTTGGCAGGGGCAACCTTCTTGGGCTTCGGAGAAGCCACCTTCTTTACAGCCTTGGCAGGAGCAAACCTCTTGGCAGGAACTGCATTCTCCACAGGCGCTACTGCCTTCTCTACCTTCTTAGGGATCGATACAGCCTTCGGCTTGGAGACTTTAGGAGCCTTGGCTGCTTTGGCAAGGGTTTTGGAGGGCTTCAAACCCTTCTTGGGCCCAGGGGTTGCCATGGGCTTGGCTGCGAGCTTCTTGACCGGGGCTTTAGCCTTTACAGGCTTGGCCGCCTTCGGCTTCACAGGCTTCCTCAGTTCCTCCGAAAGCTTGAAGGAGTACTTGACCTTGGTGAGCTTGCCAGATTTAGCAAGATTTCTCAGCTGAACTGCTAGCAGCTTCTTGAAATTGGCAGGGAGTTGGGACTGGTACTTGCTGCCAATATAGGCTGCTATGGCATACTGGCTAGACCCGGTTCTCTCCTTCAAAGAAGTAATCGCCTCCGTGCTCATCTGCAAGAAAAAAGGGAAATTGAGACCCCTGCGTTGAAAATCTAACGTGAGAAAACATTTCAGAGGCCAAGAACTGAAACCTGCAAATACGTGGGATGAGAAGGTAGCGGTTTCGATCCCTTGGAAGCCGTCGGCTTCTTTTCTTTGACAGCATTGCTGACTACAGGCTTTGCAGTTGTCTGAGCTGAAGCCATTGTTAATACCATCAAATTGCTGAAGAACTACAATAAAATATGATACCAAGAAACAAGAAAACAAGATCTTCACAGACAAATAGAAAGTAGAAACACAAATCGAGAGACACAACCGTTCGAACTTCAGATGATAGAAAACGGATTGTTATTTAGAAAACGGATTGTTATTGCTGGTCATAAATAGAGGGGAAGGCGTGGGTCACTGGAGATGCTCACCGTCCCCTGGACGGGCGGCACGTCTACGGCTCATTTTTCCGCCATGCAGTTCATCTGACGGTCATGAGTGGCCCGGCCATCCTCCCACGGATCGAGTTTTCAAAGAGGAATTTGTTGTCGGTCTTTGATATTCTCTGCAAGAAATCTCACGGTACTCGACGAAATCTTACAACTTTTGTCTTAAATAATCATTTAAATTATTAAAAAAATCTTATTAACTTTGCCTGGGGTGCTGGAAACATATATACCTTACCTAAACGAGTCAACGTTCCTTTTGTATGGGAAGCATACATGTTTCCTTTGTTTTCTTCAATACCTCGTGGAATTATCTTTCCAACCAATTTAGTTTTATGCATTAAAAAAAATTTAGTTAATTTTTTTTAAAGAGTAATAAAATATAAGTTAATTGAATTATTTTGGATGATTGGAAAGATTTATTAGTACTTACCTACTGTAGCGTAGGGACTATAGAGCATTTACCTTTTTATTGCGAGCTTTACTTGCCTCGGTGTTATTTTAGCGTGGGTAACTTAATTTATCTTAAGTTTTATTTACCTTCTTATTGCAAGCTTCACTTGCCCCTTCCCCGGTGTTATTTTAGTGTGGGTAACTTAATTTATCTTAAGTTTTTCAAAACAAAGTTCAGAAAAAAAAGGGGAAAGAGCAATATCTTAAGTTTTAAATAAGAATATGTAGTTTAATATAAAGTAAGAAGTTTTAATACACATGAAAAGTTAATATTTAAAGTTTTGATACATCCTTAATGTTTGGCATCGATGGCTTCTTATCTTGAAGGTTGACACTTCAATAGCTCAAGTTGACCCTTCAATATACATAACCTGACACTTCAATACAATTCTCCTTTATGTGGCATGTCCTCCACAACTTTCCCCTTGCAACCTAAACCACTTGTCGAAGCAGCTGCAACTTTCCCCTTTCATTCAACCACACTGCTTCCTTGAAACAGTTAGTTAAGTGATGCATCGGAGGGTGGTCGAACTTTCCCCTTTCATTCAACCACACTGCTTCCTTGAAACAGTTGAGTGATGAATCTGAGGGTGGTCGACAAGCATTAATGAAGGGAAAAGTTACGGAAGTCCTCTGCCCACTACCATCTCTATTTCAAGAGTACACAAGCGGCGTCCATTGAGCTCATTTATCACCCAATTCTGGCATGACTGTAGTAAGTTAGTATTACAAAAATTTTGTGTGGTTTGCTAATAATGATTGATCTTCGTCTTACCTTCTTTAAACTTGAAGTTGTTAATATGTATATAAGATTTCACTCGAACTAAATGACTAACCACCCTTTAAACTTGAATTTGTTAATACGTATATAAGATTTCACTCGAACTAAATGACTAACCACCCTTTACAAAGAATTGGGGGTGTGATGCATTTCGAGAGGTCATTGACTCAACCTGTTGGAGGATTTTCTTCATATGTAGATAAAGCAACTCGACCTTATAAATTCTTACCCCAACCAATTTATCTAACCTGAAGTTGTTGTATCGCGAAGCTGTATCAAGAAGTTTCCTTATCTCGAAGATTTCGTATCAAGCGAATTTATAAAAAAAGAGGAGTTCTATTATCCGGTATCCTATCCGATGTCTTCTCACAATGAAGAGCTATGAGGAAAATCAACCTTTTCAATCTTGGGTATGCTTTTATATAATTCCATTGTTCCATATGTAGACTTTTGGGTAGTGGTGCAATCATTACTCATGATAGTAATATGTTAGTGTCCATATTTACTTCTATTTGACATCATAAGTATGCATAGTTATTTTCCTTAATGGGTTTCTATTTAACATCATAAGTATGCATATTTGTTTCTCTTAATGGGATTAATGGTGTGAAGAACGTTGAGCTTGTCTTTTTAGCAACATGGCTTTGTCTGGCCTCTCATGGTCAAATACACACTTGTGAAAAATTCCATATACTCTCATCTCTGTTCTGGATAGAATACTCACAATGGCTATAGGTCTTCTCATTTTTGGCTACAAGGCTACTTGCATTGGCTATAGAACTACTCGCTTCCACTACAAGCCTATAATATGCTTCTACTTTCGCTATACAAATGATCTCACATTGACATAATTGTACTCGCATCTCTGCCATGAACAGTCGCACATCTCTATAATAGATATGGTCACGCATTGATATGTTTTACATTATGATGTGGTTGTCATTGCTACACAATATATTGCATCATTCCTCAGCAATTAGAGCATGTGGCATCATGTATATATGACATAGTGTATAACATCGTGTATATATGACAAAATGTATGGCAGGAGATGTATTGCATAATTACACAGTGATATGGCATAATATGTATGGCATTGACATCGATGTATGGTATTATCCTTTGTGATATGAATGGAATGATCCCTTGCAATGTTTATGGTTTCAAATTGCAGTTTATATACACTATGATCCTATACAATGTGTATGGCTTCGACACATAGTTTATAGGCTATGCTCCTCTGCAATATGTATGGCATTAACACACAATTTATATGTTATGGTTATTTGCGCTTCTGTTGACTTCTATGCACATTATATATGGCATTGATTCACAATCTTGTGCAATTAAATATAGTTTCTCTGCATGCATCTTTGAACAATATTGGCATAGAAATATTGGTATGGTTGGAATCATTGTTCCTGTTCAGATACCATATAAATAGTTGTATGGATTTGGGTCTCGATCTCTACTTGGATCTATAAGAGGGGGTGCTACTATGGGCTCTAAGAATGGAAGGGACCGGGAAAAAGGTAAACTCCCCTGAAATAACTTGTAATTAGATTGTCAGCGTGAACATAGTATGTTTTTCAATTATACTTTTAGAATCTGGCCCGTGGTGTGGAAAATGAAAAATAATGACCCTAGTTATTTTCCCAAACAAAACCCTGCCTTATCATGGTAAAATCCCTAGCACGAATCTTGCCAAAGCTTCTAGTAATTTGACCATTGTTCACTCATCAATTCTTTTCCAAAAAAATAAAAAAATAAAGCACCCAATCCTTTCAGAAAAAATTGAGAACAAATTAAGGCTTAACTAACCAAAATAGATATGCCAACATACTTTTGTTGATGTCGTAATAGAGAAATCGTCCATGCCAACATAGTTTTGTTGATGTCATACATTATGAATAGAAGGTAGATATGCCACACCTATTTTGTATTTGAAATACAACTTCAAGAAATTATTATCATACCAGATTGGATAATTACCACTGACAACAAGGGGTTTCAGTTCAAGTAGGAAGGTTCAGTTCAAGCAATTCAGGCAAGCTTTCTGGGCAGTTTGGAAGCTAGCACCCAGCCCTTGGTAGCATCGTACATCTTGGTGGTCGCTGCCTAATAGACTCTAACCATGGAATAAGTGGAAGTGCACTAACGGGTGGTGAGTAGTTGAAAGTTAAACTCAAGGACACAGTGAAACCTGTCATACCCCAAATGATTATATTGACCTTGCTTTTTTACCTTCTACCAAAGAGAGATAGTGAGTTGTACAAGAAAGGAACCACCTGTTGTTGGATTGTCAGAACTACCCTCTTTTAAGAACTCTTACAATAAGATCAGGCAGGAGAGGCTCCGCATCCACTTAAAAGGCCAAATTCATCACCTATCATTCATCCCTTACAGCTATTCTTTGCAATTGTATCTAATTTGTTGGATTCAACATTATATGCGCTAGCTTCTTAAATCCTTTGCAAAGATTGTGGATTCGCTATTACTTTCTGCCAAAACTAGAAAATTCCATAAAAGTTTGAAAGGAGGTCACAGAAACAGTAACATAAAATCACAAGAACAAAGGAGGTTATTGAAATGTTATCACAAGAACAAGTGAAAATCATGCAACAACAAGTGGAAATCGTGCAACAAGATTCATGATGGAAGCTGGCAGAGAACTAACAAATGGAGACAACTGCGACAACTGTGTTTAAGGGGCTTGTCAAGTTGATGCCATAAATCGTAAATTAATGAAATTTATGGCAAACATTTAATTATTTTTATTTTTATTAAATATTAATACAAATAGAGTATATTATAAAAAGGCATAAGCAAAGATGAAGTATATTATGAGAAAGATATAAAGAATGACATCATATATAAAAGATGCAATTATATAGCAAAGGACTACCATTATGCAATTGCCCTTATTATATTAACAATCAATAAATTAAACTCATAAACCACACTAGTTGGTTCGAAACGCGTCGACAAATTATTATTTATGTGATTTCGCCAAAGATTCTCTAAATCATATTAATGTATTATTATAATTATTTCAAATTTTATTGTTACCTAACCTTGAACCTCGAACAATATTTTACTCTACCTATAATTTAAAAAATAAAAATATTTATTTGTTTTTATATATAAAACAAAATTTCTAGATAGAATCAATTTTCTCTCTTTATCTTTTCATATAAAAATCCCTTAATAAATCTTTCATCTTTAAAATATTCTCAAAAATATCACCATGTTATCTTTGCTATATCTTCTTTCATTTTTCAAGATATATATAATATTAACTTAAAATGTATCATTAATTATCTTTTCATATAAAAATCCCTTTCTTGATATGTCTTTCATCTTTAAAATATTCTCAAAAGTATCACCCTATTATCTTTGCTATATCTTCTTTCATTTTTCAAGATATATATAATATTCACTTAAAATGTATCATTAATTTGATTGGAATGGTGAATAAAAAACTTTTTAATCTTTTTAAGAAGATATTTATTATTGTTATTATTGGAATGGTGAATAAAATTTTCATGATGTCTTTCTAATAAGATATTTATTATTGTGATTTTGTATTTTTTTTTATTAATATCAATTTTTACAAATAGAATATTAATTTTTAATAAATATTTAGTTTACCAAGGTAATGTCCTAGTTTAGAGTAGATTACATTCACAACAACCCATGTCATTTATGGGACCACAGTAGGTAATGACAAGTGTGTTTTCAGCAAAGCATTTTTTTCAATCACTCACAACATCAATCTTAATAAGTTATGTGGTAAACACTTAATTATTGTCGATGGAGACTATGATTGGATGAAAAGAACTATTATGTTTTATGTTGGCAGTGTGGTGTTGGTACTAATGTCAACCCTAGATGGCCAGTCAACTAGTTGAAGTTGACATTGAAGCCAACATACTTTATGGTATGTTCAAGTGTGTTGCAAAGGTTTGATGAGGCTTGTACAGGTCTTGGAGGTCCTTAAGCATGTAGTGATGAAGTTGCTTGAAGTTATGGGTAGAGAAAATTTTTATGTCCCTTATGTTGGAGTATGGCGTAGTCATCCTTCCTTCACAAAGTGACATTGAGGTAGTGTTGCACTCTTTCCTTACTCTGTCAATGCAGTTTGTTGCATGCTCCCAGTTATGAGACAATGACTTTGTGTTGTTGGTTTCAAAAAGAATACCATGAGCACAATCCAAGGAATTTCCCTAAGGTAAATATTAGAACATTTGTATTGAATGGGTCTTAACATTAATTAGTGGTTGATCCAATCAATGGTTCAAAGTGTGAATGCCTTAACCATTTCCACTTGGTACACATTGATTGAATTAATTGTGGACTCAGATAATAGCATGATCGAGTCACAGTTAATTCCTGAGCATTATGGAGTGGATTCATTGCATGGATCTAGTCCATCGCTTGAGGAGTTGAGGAAATAGTTAAATACGTCATGCGTGGAACAAAGAAAAGGTTAGCCAGTGTGTTGAAGAAAATATTAATCTAGAGTGAGTACTTGAGAGTCTGTGCACACCTAAAAGGTCGAAATGCGTAATAATCAATTAGAGGAAGTGTGTAACCCCTATATATAATCGATATGTAATAGGGCATCTGACAATGCATATGATGTGTTTTACTTGTGTGTTAATGTGTTTTAAATTGAAGAATGTGATGGCAATGAGACCACAGAGAGACAATGCACAAAGATAGAGCAATTATCCTCTTTAGTGTGTGTGATTGAGTGACCTGTGTGCATGGCAGAGTCTGAGGTCGATTTTTTAGTGTGATTTGTTAGTTATTGTGTGCATGGACTTGAGAATACACACCTATAGTGTTTGACAGAGATGGAGATGAGTCCCATGCTAGTGAAGAGATCAAAGGCAAAGCTAACAAATTTTGTTTTTGCAGGATCTAATTGGCATACAAATCTCCCTAGACTCGGAAACCAAGTTTAGAAACAAATAGACAAACATATGAAAACATTACCTAATTTATCATTAAATCATAGATGTAAGTAGGATGCATAGCTCATACCCTTTTCCGAAATGTTTGATGATGATCCTTGTTGTTGTTCTTTGTAGCTTTAGTCTCTTCCTCAATGCTCCAAGAAGAGACCTGCAGAGATGGAAACAAACAAACGATCAAAGCATATAATACACCAATGATATAATCATAAACTATGTAAGTGATCAAGGAATCTTACAATAAACATCATGAAAAATACATATGAAAAAGAAACATATATTTGTACTAATAATGAAGAAAAGGAGGATTACAACCAGGCCTTGATGTTTAAAGCCTCCTTCCAATGATCTTCAATCCAAACCCTTGCAATCAAAAATTCTCCAATAGATACTTGGACAATATGTAAGTATAGTTCAAAAGTCAGAAATGGCAACCCAGTTCTCTTTGAGTGCATTGTACTTATAGGGAAAGAGTGGAAGTTGAGATATCCATAAAGGGAAGAAGTAGATCCACAATGAATGGGATGGATCCACTATGGTAGGAAGGGGGTCCACGATAGAAGGAGGTTGAGCCCAATCTCCACAGCTTCAAAATAGATACCAATCTTGAGGGCTTCTAGAATATGAAGCTTCTTTTGCTTTTATTTTTTTACCTCTGTAAGAATACCCTTCACCTTTAACACGGGAAAACTACGATGACATCATTGTGTGTTTACTCTACAACATGTGACATCACAGGTTATGAACTGAATACCCACAATGATCTCCAAAATTAGGTATTTTTGGGTATTTAATCCAAGATTCTTATACTTCATGGAGAGGTATTTATTCCATCTTTCATGGGGATTCATGACAATAGTTCATCAGACATCAAAAGATCTGGATTTGGCATCATTTGCATGGATGTGACAAATTGATATGTAACAGATTCCCCCCTAAAGTACAAAGTCAGGAAGGGTATGATGACTGAAGTGATTTATCATGCAAAGGTTGGAATCAAGGAATCACCGATTGGAGACCTGCAAGTCAATAGTCAAGAGTTTAAAGTACAATATTGTCTTATGATCATCACTGAATACTCAAAACTGCAATCGTGAATACTCAAAACTCCATGAAACCTAGCTATATTAGACAAGATCCAGGGTCTTCATCTCTATTCATTTGTAGTATGAATTTAACCATGTGAATAAATGTCTTGAAGTTGAACATGGTAGAAACCATCTAATCGATCATTGATGAGAACCATTAACAAATGCGAGAGAAACTATCAATAATGGAAATGACTCTCAAGGTACTCTAGTACAATCTACGAGGTGTGAATAAATGATTTGAAGTTGAACACCCATAGAATCATCTGATCAAAGTTCAATGATGAGGACATGTCATCAAAGGCGAGGACACCTGTCATTGAGGCATGCAGGATCCTAGATAATGTGTTGAAGTCAATAGGAAGCGATTTGTCGCAGGAGGGCCAATGACATGAAGCACATGTCAAGTTTTGAAGAACAAATTCAAAGTGATTTAGGGCTCACTCAAGGATGGTTGACACAATGGAAGGATTTAATGATTGCAATGTGATTTTAACTGAGGTTGAACTTCTCTTGAACATATTAGTGACACAACATTTGACTTTGCAACATTTGACTCAAATCATGACCAAAGACCAATATGAATACTTTCACTGAGGTATGATCAAATGAGGCAAATGGATTTCCCAACCCTAACATGAAAATGTGACGAAGTGTCATGTTCAAGAGCAACATATTGTCTTTTCAAATACAAAAAATAAATGTTCATTTCCCATTTCCCCCCACCATTACTGGCAAGTACCTCTTTATTTTTACACAAGCTTAAGGAGAATAGCATATGCTTGTCATATAAGCTCATTGTTCAAATGAGTCTTTCGGAGTATTTTTAACGAACCTTAGGAAGGAGTGGTTCGATTTCCTCATAATTGATGAGTCCTACATTGTTTAAGTTTTACGAGTCCAGTGAAGGGGTGTGTTGACTATTTTTTCATGTTCAGAGAGTTTGAAAAAATAAATAAAAAGGAAACTCCAAAAGATTTTTTTCATAAATTTAGCCTCTTAAGGCCGAAAAAAAAAAATATAAAATAATACAATAGAGAACTCTTTTAATCATGATTGACTAATGTATTCATTTTTCGTAAATAATTTTCTCAATCTGGAAAAGGGTTAAACTTATATTGGGTAAATGTTTCTTCAAATACTTTTACAAGTGTGAACGAAACAAGCTTACTTGGCGATATTTTCATGTTTAGAGAGTCAAAATAGAACTTAAAGATAACTCCAAGGGTTTCCTTTTTCATACAGTTTTAATGAGCCCCAAAAAAGTGATAAAAGGATACTCACACCATTACATTTCATTTCAACCTCTTATCTGCACACTAAAGCCAAAAATCATCATATTTGCTCGAAGAATCGATAAAAAAGGATTTAATTTTAATTAATTAGGAAAAAATTAGCAAAACTAATAATCAAAAGTAACTTAATTTTCTATAAGAGGCCAAAAAGTCACTTTATTTTTACCATTTGAGTTTTTGTCATTGCTAGTTGGCAAAAAAAGTCTTCTTTACCCTTAATCTTCTGAAGTAGATTGCGACCAATCTGGTGGACGATTTGAGACGTCGTTTCTTCCAGGTAAGAGCTCTCTCCCTCCTCTACATTTTCATGGTTCCATTTTTCATTTTTAACTGTTAAATTTATGGGTTCAAGCTTGTTAAGCAACATAGTTGCGTTACAGAATCGCCGTGGGTTTTCTCTTCGAACTCACGATGGTCGCGGATCCAAAGTGAAAAAAAAAAAGCATGACGACATCGCTTTGTTTTAAAAAATAGGTGTGGTGGGCAGAAAATGAATTGAAAATTAAGAAATTTTGATGAAACTAATTTGATTTTTTCAAATGTTTGTGATATAAAATTTTCTCCTTTAATTTTTTAACATGCTTCAATCCATCATGGTGGTTGAATGTGTTGAAGAATCTAGGGCATCTAGATTAGGATGAGATTCTTTTGAAGATGATAACTATTTGTGAAACACTTTTTACCTTTCTTATTAGCACAATCTTCTCTTATTATTAGTAGTGTGTGTTCTCTTACTTCATCAAACAGTTACCAAAACAAAAGGAGACAAGAACACAAGATGTTGGCTCCCAACCAAGGAAAAACCTCTCTCTCCTAGAGAGGAAAAACCTTCTGCACATTTCTCTTATTGAAGCTTCAATTGACAAATGCCAAAGCCTAGACCCTTGACAAGAAGATCCTCCAAGAACAAGTCAAGCCTTTCCCTTTGATCCGAGTTTTATTTCTTCTTGCAGCACTTCAGCCTCCTTCTTGATCCCTCTTTCACTTATGACTATACTACAGCAACCATAGTCATGCATACCCTAGAAGATATGTTATTCTTCTCTTCCTTCACTTGAGATGGAGCCTTCCTTAATCGAGGAGAAGACCTTCTTCCTAACCCAACGGACCTCTCTTTTCTTCACCATAGTTGCAGATCTAGAACAACAACAGTATGTCTTTTTTTCTTTGCACATGTGGAGGATACCTTCAAGGATTGTAGCTTGGCTTGCTCTCTTTCCTTTGCTTGAGTAGTCTCTTCCTTCGCTTGAGTAAGAGCCCTAATTTGCACTCTTTTTCTAGCCCACTCAAGCCTCTTTGTATCACTGTAATATTAGGCCTGATATGACAGCAGAATGAGCCTCTCCCCTTCACACGTGTGACTGTAGTTGGGCCAGAAATAGACCTTCAAAACTCGGTCTTCTACCCTTCCTTCTTCGTTGAAGTAGAGACACCTCCTCTTGCCTTTTTCGCACTTTTGTTTTAACCCTCTCCTCTTCATTGATTTCAGTGATCACTTGATGCTCCTATGGTGAGATCAAATGGCCCTATATATAGGAGTTTGTCCCTCCTATTGGGCCGAATTTATCAATTGAGGCTGACTTGTCCTTTAAATTCTGAATTACTTCCTTTTTTGAGGCCGACATATGGAGGAGGCTTAGGACTTTGCTTAGAGGTCATTATTTGATTCTAATATATAGATTTACATAGTGTAACATGCCCACACATGTCTTCAATAATTACATTGACTCTTTGACTTCCCTAGAATCACTCAAACATGTGCTTGACCTATGTAATGAGAAAAAAACTCATTTTTACAATTTACAAAAATAATAATCCTTTTCTTTTACAAGTACAAAGATCAAAATTCTATTTATGAAGATCAAACCGGGTTACACTTTCTTCAACATAATGGGTGGAAAGAGAACATGAAACTGAGTATTTCATTACAACAAATGATCCAAACACTATGTTAGCACTTCAGTGATGTGGATTGGCCAAATTATTCTTAACTCTTGGCATGTGAGCTTAGCCAAAGCTCTTGGATTTCTTGGTAAGGGTGTGGAATGTCAATGAGCAACATTTTCAAATTGGTTCACATTCTCTTACAATTGAAATACAAGATATTTATTTTGTAACTGGATTATCAAGGAGAGGAGATAGGGTTTTGTTATCTGGACATCGTGGTGATGGTGAATCCACTAATTACTATATTTCTGGAAATTGTGTCCAAGAATATTGAAAAACAAATAGTGGAAAGTTTGAGATCAAGGATGTACAAAACCTGCCCTTGAAAGCTATCATATTTACCATTACTCAATTTCCCAAGAGCGCAACTCCTCATGTAGCCACAAAATCTCAAATGTTATACATCATTGAATGCATGGAGCCCATAGTGTTTAACTAGTGTGAGGGGCTGTTGAGAAACATGAAAGAACAGTTGAACAAGCACAAAATTGGTTGGTTGAATTAGTTTGGATATGGATCTATATTGGTATCTATTTTCCAAGAAAGGGTACCATTGTTTCAGTCTCACAATATAGATGTGAATGCTCTTGCGCCAAGGGATCCACATATGAGGAGATGGGTTGACCTAATGGCACGCCATGGTGGTAGCCAAATGATGTCATTCACTCCCTCTTTCTTTAGATGGCTTCGTTGGAATATCATCATGATCAAGTACTATCCTTATGCTGGTACCAACTTTTCAAAAGATCCAGATCTAGTCTTTCCACCAGGCACGCAGTGGGACAAGTCAAGTAGAAAGATCTATTTTTTATTTTTATTTTTATTTTTATTTTTGGTGTATCAAGACTGACATTTTATTATCATGCAGTTTTTGGACTAGTGAGCCAACTGAGTTCCCCCCTATGCAAAGGCGGGGCCAACAATAGGTAGAGACTAGATAAGATAACTTAAAGGTTATTGACACACGTGTAGAGTTGGAGCCAAACCTGGAGGGACTTACCCAAGGTATTCTAGACTCTAGGGTTGATGATGTACCTCTTCACTACCAGAGGCATGAAGTGGGTGTGCCTGCACAACTAGGCCAATTACTCAGGTGTGCTTTCGGGGCCATAGTCTTTTACCACGAGCATCATGCCTAGGGTTTAGCCATTTAGGTTAGTTTTTCTTGTTTTGATGTTATCGACATAATAAAGGCTTAAGAGTGTCATGTGTCTTGAAGATATTTTTACATATAAACTCTTTCGCAAACTTATTTATGGAAATTTATTTATTTTTATCTGAGTTATTTACGCTTTTTGCAATGTATGCATACTATGGATTTTATAAATTATGCAAATGTATATCTAAAACATATTTTTCTAATGCAATTGTCAACGTATTTAGATGTCTTGGAATGTGTTGATATTCAATGTAATCAAAATTTATTTCCAAGAAATAAAATCTTTAAAAAAATCTTAATATTGATGGAATTCTGACAAAATAAACCCTACTTAGTTGTAGAACTATGAGTTGAGAGTAAAGTGTGACAACTAACCTACGAATACCAAAAGTGATGGCATTGATAATAGTTCGATTACAACACTATACTCTATAGTTTTGTTAGTTGTACAATTCAAACATATTCCATGCAAACTTACTAACTCATCATTAGGCGTGAAAATTATCCAAGCAACAAACGAAAGGTTCTGAGTACTACGACTATCACCACCAACAAAGCCAATATAAGCCAAAGAGTACGTTGACATTTGCAAACCAAGTGCAACACAAGATATGTAGTCAGGATAAAATCGTTTGCAAAAAAAAAACATCACACACCAAAAACTAAAGCCCAATTCTGGGCCCAGACAAAGGAATCCCATCATAATCTATTAGCTCATAGGCGCATTTTCCAAGTGCACATTTTACATTCTAAGGGCCATGCCACATAGGCTCGAATTTGCCAGCTCCTAGCTAATCGTGTTCTTGATCATTTAGCAAGACTAAGTCACCTTGAAAAAACACTTGAGGATTAACGCTTTTATCAAAATGTACTTTAGTATGTTTCTTATGAGCCTTGTTAGCCAGATTGACATCTTGACAAGTCTTATCTAGATGTGCTAAGTATAAAAAATGATCTTCCTCAGTAAAAGTAACAGGGAGTAATTCGATAGCTATTTTAAGTGATGGAATTTTGCACTCAATAGGAAACACAATTTCTAGACATATAAATGTTGAAAGGGTGTAAATTTGGTTGTTGTTTTCGCTGAGGTACGATATGCCCATAATGTTGAGAGAAGCATAAGATTCCAAGTCCCTTTATGAATTCCTATCATTCGTTGAAACATAGTGGTCAAGACTTTGTTCACGACTTCTAATTGGTCATTGACCTGTAGATAATAGGGGGTTGAGCTATCATGGTGTAAGCCCAACTTCGCAGTTATCTCTAACATCATAAATTTTCGAAAGTGGGTGCCATGGTCAATGACAATGGCTTATGAGACACTAAATATATAGATTATGTGGTTGAATACGAATAGAGCAGCAGTTTCACCATCATTCTTATATGCAGGCATTGCCTCGACCCATTTTGTAAAATAATCCACTACCATGATAATATACCCATGCCCCCAAATGAGTGAGTGTTACATGTCATGAAATCAATGCCCCATTTCGAAAAGATACCAAAAATAACAACTGGATGGAGATGAGTAGGAGGTGTGTGCATTTTACAGTTGTATATTTGACAAGCATGACTTTTGTTTACTGCAAAAATACAATCTTTGAACATAGAAGGTCAAAACTATCCAGCACACCAAATATTTTGGGAAGCGACATACCCTAACATATGACCCCCACATGCTCCATGGGGGCTCCACTGGGGGAGGCTTACCATACCACGTGAGTTCATATTGGGGGATATTTATTGAGGAACAAATAACATAATATATTAGGGGATATATAGGGGGTAGAGGGTTTTTATATTGGAAGGTATAAAAAATGGAGCCTAAAGTTAATGAAAAAATATAAAGGGGTATAAAAAATGTTAATAAAAAAATGGATACCTGTAATATCTAGTGAAAGTAGGGGTTTCTAAATTGGGAAGGTATATTCGGTTCATATTGGGAGGGGGTTAAATAATGCGATTTTTAGAGGTATTTTCCAATATGTAGTCAAATTAAGTGTATTGTTTAATATTCCACGAATGCACGTGATATGTCATAGGTTCGTTGAGTGAATCCCCTGTGACATGCTCCAGAGTGACAGTCGTTCAAAACTTTTTCAGCTTCTTCGTGTGTTAAACATTGACGAAAATTTGAATCGACACCACAACGAAGAAGGGTATCAATAACAATGGTATATTGTTGGGATTTGTACTACATTCAATGATGTTCGGTATGAGATAATTCTGGCCTCAAAGTTTGAGTGTGGAGATAAATGATAATGTCTCCATACCAGGGATCTAGTGAACTGATAAGAAATAGAGATTCATCTAGAATAGAGTCCTTTTCCACCATTTATGTCTAAGTGTAGGGAAGGTCACATATCAGTTCAACAAAAACAAGTGATTTCTTAGATTTTTATTTGATGATTCCAAATTGAATTCCTGTAGAATCAAAATCTATTTGGAATACTTTCCCCCAAGTAATTTTCGAGTGAGAATATACACTGATGGGGTTACAATTAGAAATCACTATGATTTTTCGTAACAAAATTGAATGACGAAACCTTTGGACAGTCTGAACAACTTCCAATGAATTTTTGACGTGCGAGTACTTAAATTCGGAAGTGGTAAGGTTCCTACATAAACAATAGATCACATGTTTATTGTTCGAATCATCTTCCTGAACTAGTACCATAGAAATACTATTGTTCGACGTAGTTAAATACGAGAAGTAGTCTCGATGATAATGAGGGGGATGTAATAAGGGTGTATGAGTCAATACATGTTTTAATGCATCAATTTTTTTTTAGCAATATCATCCCAAATGAAACTGATCCCCTTTTTCAACAGTCAGGTAAAACCCTTGGTAAGCTCAGTGTAGTTCGGAATAAAATGATGTAAAAAGTTTACTTTCCCTTACAAACTCTGGAGTTAGCATAAATAAGAAGGATTATGAAAATTCAAAATAACCTCTACCTTGAGTGGATTGATACAAATGCCTTTCTTGGAGACAAAAAAACCTAGTAAACGACCAGATTCCACACAAAAAACACGTTTATTTGAATTCAAAAAAATATTATAATGCTGACATCAAAGAAAGATTGCTCGTAAATTTATAGGATGATCTTAACGTTTCATGGAATTTTCATGTAAATCATCAAGATACAACTATACAATATGCTTGATATCATGAAACACATAAGACATAGCTCTTTGAAAAGTGGCACCAACATTCTTAATTCCAAATGGAAGCTTCCAATAAGCCAAAGTTCCCCAAGAACAAATGAAAGTTGTTTTAAATTGATCCATAAAAAGTATATTAGTTTGATTGTAGACAGAAAATCTGTCCATAAACGAAAATATTTCATTTTCGGTACAATTCATCGACTATCTCTTCAATGTAAGGGGTTGGATAGTTATCTTTAAGCCAAGCCCTATTAATATCCCTATAATCAACACATATTTGAATATTTAATTGCTTCTTTGTAATTGGAACAATGTTGGAAACCCATTCAATTAAAGGAACAAGATGGATAAAACCATCTTTCAAAAGTTTTTCAACTTCAGGCTTGATGGTGGCAAGATAAAATTTTCATCTATTTTTATCTTTGGGGGCACTGCCCCTGAACCCCCGTTGGGGGGGCTCATAAAAGTTGTTTTCGCCCCCCTAACAATGATTAAATGGGTGGCGTTTCCACCCCGTTAGGAACAAGGATCTATCGCGACTAAAACAAAAACCTCTGAACAATCAAGAAGATAATTAGGCTCCACATCCAACAATCTCCCACTTGGAGACTAATTATAGCAACTCCACACTTACTTCACTTGTTCGAAAATTCTTCCACTTTGGACCTGGTTGTTTCTCTTCTTCATAATCATACTTGAAGACCAATTGAAACTTTGTAGAATCTCAGTTTCTCCCTGGTTACAACTTTTCTTAACATATCTGCAGGAATTGTCTAATGTGTATCTTTTCCAGCTTCAACTGTCCATATTCCAACATTGGCCGTATGAAATGGTACTTGAGTTGTATATGTTTAGTCTTGGAATGACATACTAAGTTTTTAGCAAGATGAATGGCACTTTGATTGCCACTGTATAACCTTCCCATCTCCTGCTTCTTTCCCAATTCATCCATAAACCTCTGTAACCAATTCATTTCTTTACTAGCCTTTGTAGCAACAACATACTATGCTTCAGTTGTTGAAAGTGCAACAATGTTTTGCAAATTTGAAACCCAACTAATAGTTGTTCTACCTACAGTAAACACATACCATGTGGTGCTCCTCATGTTATCTCTATCACCTGCCATATTTGCATCAATGTATCCTTGTAGAGCAATGTTTGAACCACCAAAGCATAATTCTTGATTTGTGGTACCTCTCAAATACATTAGAATCCACTTCACTTCCATCCAATGCTCTTTTCCTGAATTGTTTATATACCTACTTACAACTCCCAATGCATGTGAAATATCAAGCTTTACGTATACCATTGCATATGGAAGTTTACACATATAATCCATCTCTTCCTGAATCTTGGGACACATCTCCTTACTTAGTTTTAAAGGGATATCCAATGGTACACTAACTGATTTTGCATTATGCACATTAAATATTTCCTACACATTTTCTATGTACTCACTCTGAGACAATGTTAATTTGCAATTTTTCTTGTCTCTAGTTATTCTCATACCAAGTATTTGTCTTGCAACACCCAAATCCTTCATTGCAAATGAATTTTCCAATTTTCCTTTGAGCACATTTATTTCCTCCATGTTAGACCCTGCAACAATCCTGTCATCTACATACAGTAACATTATAATATAGTTGTCATCATTTTATTTTTTAAGATAAACACAATGGTAAGAGTAACATCTAGTATAACCTTGTTTAGACAAAAACCTGTCAAATTTTAGATACCACTGCCTTGGAGCCTATTTTAAGCCATAAAATCTCTTCTTCAATTTGCACACTAACATCTCCTTCCCTTTGACCTCATACCCTTGTGGCTGCTACATATATGTTTCTTCCTCCAAATCCCCATGGTGAAATGTTGTCTTTACATCTAACTGCTCAAGATGTAAATCTTTTGTTGCCACTAGAATTAAAATAGTTCTGATTGAAGTCATTTTAACAACATGAGAAAAAATTTCATCAAAGTATATACCTTTCTTTTTTGCAAACCCTTTCACCACAATTCTAGCATTATACCTCTGTTTACCTCCATCTTCTTCCTTCAACATGTAAACCCATTTATTCTGCAATGTTGTTTTTTACATGCAGGCAACTTGACTAAGTCCGAAGTATGGTTATGCATCAAGGAGTCCATCTCTTCTTCCATAGCTTTCTCCCACTTCTTCTTGGTTTCTATCTGCATTGCTTCTTCATACCTTTCTGATTCACCAGAATCAGTCAACAATACATAATATAATTAAGGAGAGTATCGTTCAGGGGTCTACTTATCCTTGTATATCTTATAACACCACTTTCAGGTGTTTGAGGTGTATGTTGTTGTTGTTGTTGTGGTTACTGATTATTATGATTTTCAGGCACCTTTACTTTTTATGTGATCTCATCAAGCACTACATATTATTTGTTTTCCTTTTTCTGTTTGTTTTCCTGCATTTGATCCTTATATAAGAAATTTTCATTGAATATGGCATCTCTTCTCCTTATGATTTTGTGATTTTCATAATCATATAAGCGATAACCAAAATCATTAACACCATATCCACTAAAGGTACATTTATTTGATTTTTCCTCTAACTTTGTTCTATTTTTTTATTAATGTGGACAAAGGCTTCAGAACTGAAAGTCTTTAAAAATGAGTAATTTACTTTTTTACATGTTCATGCCTCCTTTGGAATACCACCATCAAAGGAACTTGAATACCCTTTATTTATTAGATAAAAAATAGTATTTACAGCATCTATTCAAAAATGTAAGGGCAACCTTGCATGAAATCGCATGCACCTTGCACGCTCCATGATTTTCCTGTTCATCCTTTCTGACACGTCATTTTCCTATGGTGTTCCTGGAACTATCTTCTCTCTGCGAATTCCATGTTATGAACAATAGTTATCAAACTCTTTGGCTTAGTATTCACCTCTATTCTCTGATCTGAGACACTTCAACTTCTTTCTTGTCTCATTCTCAACTAGAGCTTTCCATTTCTTGAAAGTATCAAATACATCAAAGTTATTCCGAATACAATAAATCCAGGGTTTTCTAGTTGCATCATCAATAAAAGTAACATAATAGCGAGAGCCACCAAGAGATGATACCTCAGTTGGTCCCCATACATCTATATGAACAAGCTCTAATTTTTCTCTCTTCTTTTCCTTCCTAACTCTGATAAATCTTACTTTCTTCTATTTTTCGTAAACATAATTCTCACAGAAATCCAAATCAACATGCTTCAAACCTAGCAACAAATTTCTTGAGTGAAGAATCTACATCCCTTTCTCACTCATGTACATGTGCCTATGATACCACAATGTCCTATATTCTCTTGTGGAGGTTAAAGCATTAACAAAACTAGAAATATTATTGCATAAATACAATGTAGCAACCTTTTCTCCTTTTGTTATTACCATGTCTCCTTTAGTGACTTTCCAGGTTTTGTCTGTGAATGTAGTTACATAGCCTTCACCACCTAGTTGCCCTGTTGAAATGAGATTTTTATTGAGATATGGAACATGCCTTATCTCCATCAATAGCCATTAGTTTCCATTCTATTGCTTTATAAAAACCTTACCCATTCCAACAATTTTACAAGGTTTATCATCACCCAAATGAACGTGTCCAAAATCCCCTTGAACGTAGTCATGAAAATGTTTCCTATCAGGTGTGGCATGGAATGAGGCCCTTGAATCTACCACCCAGACATCAATAATACTCTCTAATTAAAGAATCAAAGCATCTTGCAACACATCACCTGTCACATTCGCTTCATGATTGTTATCTTGTTGTCCATCTCCTTCTTTTCTTTTCTGATATTTGTAGTCTTTCTTTAGATGTCCTTTCTTCCTACATTTCCAACACACTATCCCTAATCTAGATTTGGATCTACCTTTTCTTGACTTGCTGTGATTTCCTGGGCTCCTTCCTCTTTCCATTTTTCTTCCCC
Source organism: Pinus taeda (assembly GCA_000404065.3). Classification (NCBI taxonomy): domain Eukaryota; kingdom Viridiplantae; phylum Streptophyta; class Pinopsida; order Pinales; family Pinaceae; genus Pinus; species Pinus taeda. The sequence goes on along the minus strand of APFE030281735.1, from coordinate 208,936 downwards.
TAGTCTTTGTGGTCAAAGTATTACATGATGTCTCACTTGAGCTTTTTCGTCGCATTTCCTTGCTAAGGATAGCACCAACAAAATCATCAAATTTAAAGTACTAGATCTAGAGACAAAGTTACTGATAGTCATTCCAACTTTCTGGAAATGAGAACAAAAACAACATAGCCCTAACTTCATCATCAAAATGTACGCCTACAGAATTTAACTGACTGGTAACCGTGTTAAATTCATTTAAATGATCAAAAACAAATCCACCTTCTGACATCTTCATATTAAATAGAAGCTTCATAACAAATACCTTATTTGAGGCCGAGGGTTTTTCATATAGTTTGGCCAATGCTGTCATTAAACCTTTTGTTGTCATTTCCTTTGAAATATTGAATGTAACCGACGCTGCCAGACACTGTCATATTGTTCCTAGTGTCTTTCTATGGAGAATCTCCCATTCTTTGTTTTTCATACTCTTCGACTTCTTTGTTTTTCCGCTCAATTGTAGGTACAAATATTTCTAATACTAAAGCCAAAAATCATCATATTTTCTTGAATAATGGATAAAAAAAGGTTTCATTTTAATCAATTAGGAAAATTTTGGCAAAACTAGTAATTAAAATTAACTTAATTTTCTATAAATTTACCATTTGAGCTTTTGTCATTGCAAGTGGGCAAAAAAAGTATTCTTTACCCTTAATCTTCTGGAGTATATTGCAACCAATCTGGTGGACGATTTCAGACGTCATTTCTTCCAAGTAAGATCTCTCTCCCTCCTCTCCATTTTCATGGTTCCATTTTACATTTCTAACGGTTAAATTTATGGGTTCAAGCTTGTTAAGAAACCTAGGTTGCATCGCAAAATCATCGTGGGTTTTCTCTTCGAACTCACGATGGTTGCGGATCCAAAGAGAAAAATCATGACGACATCGCTTTGTTTTCAAAAATAGGTGTGATGGGTAGAAAACAAATTGAAAATTAAGAAATTTTGATGAAACTAATTCAATTTTTTCAAATATTTGTGATCTAACATTTTCCCCTTTGATTTTTTAACAAGATTTTATCCATCATGGTGGTTGAATTGATGGAAAGGGAACATGAAATTGAGGATTTCATTGCAACAAATGAATCAAACATTATGTTAGCACTTAGTTGATGTGGATTAGCCAAATTATTCTTAACTCTTGGCATGAGAGCTCAGCCAAAGTTCTTCAATTTCTTGGTAAGGGTGTGGAATGTCAATGAGCAAGATTTTCAAATTGGTTCACATCCTCTTACAATTTAAATATAAGACATTTATTTTGTAACTGGATTATCAAGGAGAGGAGATCGGGTTTTCTTCTCTGGCCATCATGGTGATGGTGAATCCATTGATTACTATATTGTTGGAAATTATGTCCAAGGATCTTGTAAAACAAGTAGTGGAAAGTTTGAGATCAAGGATGTACAAAACCTGCGCTTGAAAGCTATCCTATTTATCATTACTCAAGTGCCCAAGAGCATAACTCCTCATGTAGCCACAAAATCTCAAATGTAATACACCATTGAATGCATGGAGCCCATAGTGTTTAACTGGTGTGAGGAGTTGTTGACAAACATGAAAGAACAATTGAACAAGTGTAAAATTGATTGGTTGAAGCATTTTGATATGGATCTATATTGGTATCTCTTTTCCAAGAAAGAGTACCATTGGTTCAGTCTCACTAAATAGATGTGGATGCTCCTGCACCAAGGGATCCACATATGAGGAGATGGGTTGACCTAATGGCACGCCATGGTGGCAGCCAAATGATGTTATTCACTCCCTCTTTCTCTAGATGGCCTCGTTGGAAGATCATCATGATCAAGGACTGTCCTTATGCTAGTACCAACTTTTTAGGAGATCCAGATCTATTCCTTCCACCAGGAATGCAGTAGGACAAGTTATGTAGAAAGATCTTTTTTTTTAACATTTTTTATTTCTTTTAGTGTATCAAGATTGACATTTGATTATCATGCAGTTTTTGGACCAATGCGCCAACCGAGTGGCCCCCCTAATCAAAGGTGGGGCCAACAATAGGTATATATTATAGAACATAACTTAAAGGTTGTTGACACACTTGCCGATTTGGAGCGAAACTTGGAGGGACTTACCTAGGGTATTCTAGACTCTATGCTTGATGATTTACCACTTCGCTACTAGAGGCATACAGTGGGTGTGCCTACACAACATGTCCAATTACTTAGGTGTGTTGTCAGGGCCATAGTCTTTTACCACGAGCATCGTGCCTAGGGTTTAGGCATTTAGGTTGGTTTTTGATGTTTTTATGTTATCGACATAATAAAGGCTTAAGAGCACCGTGTGTCTTAAACACGTTTTGATGTATAATCTCTTCCGAAAACTTATTTATGTAAATATATTTATTTTTATTTGAACTATTTACGTTTTTACAGTGTATGCATACTATGGCTTTTATAAATTGCGCAAATGTCTATCTAATATGTAATTTTTTAATGCATTTGTTAATGTATTTAGATGTCTTGGAATGTGTTGATATTCAATGTAATCGAAATTTATTTCCAAGAGACAAAATTATAAATAAAAAAATCTTAATATTGATGGAATTTTGACAGAATAAACCCTACTTAGTTGTAGAAGTTCTATGAGTTGAGAGTCAAGTGTAACAACTAGCCTAAGAATACCAAAAGTGATGGAATTGATAATAGTTCGATTACAACACTATACTCTGTAATGTTCTTAGTTGTACGACCCAAACGTATCCCATGCAAACTTACTAACTCATCATTAGGCATGAAAATTATCCAAGCAACAAACAAAAGATTCTGAGTACTACGACTAGCACCATCAACAAAGCCAATATAAGGCAAAGAGTATGTTGACATTTGAAAACCAAGTGCAACACAAGATATGTAGTAACGATAAAATCATTCGCAAAAAAAAAAAAAAAAAAAAAAAAATAATAATAAAATAATAAAAACACATAACACACCAAAAACTAAAGTACAATTATGTACAAAGCACCCATGTAGAAATCTAAGCATAGTACTTTTTCAGATAAAGCCCAATCCTAGGCTCAAACAAAGGAATCCCCCCATAATATATTAGCTCATAGGCTCCTTTTCCAAGTTCATGTTTTACATTGTAAGGGCTATGCCACATAGGCTCGAATTTTCAATCTCCTAGTTGATCGTGTTCTTGATCATATAGCAAGACCAAGTCACTTTTAGAAAACACTCAAGGATTAACGATTTTATCGAAATGTACTTTAATATTTTTCTTATGAGCCTTGTTAGCGAGACTAACATCTCGACGAGTCTCACCTAGACGTGCTAAGTAGAAGTAGGAGGGAGTAATTCGATAGCTATTTTAAGTGATGGAATTTTGCACTCAATAGGTAACACAACTTCTAGACCTTATAAATGTTGAAAGGGTGTAAATTTGGTTGTTGTTTTCGTTGAGGTACGATATACCCATAATGTTGAGAAAAGCATAAGATGCCTTATCCTTTTATGAATTCTTATCATCCGTTGAGGCATAGTGGTCAAGACTTTGTTCACAACTTCTACTTAGCCATTGACCTACAGCTGATAGGGAGTTGAGCTATCATGGTGTAAGCCCAACTTGGAAGTTAGCTATGACATCATAAAGTTTCGAAAGTGGGTCCCATGGTCAGTGACAATGGATTGTGAGACTCTAAATCTATAGATTACATGGTTGAATACGAATAGAGCAACAACTTCACCATCATTCTTATATGCAGGCATTGCCTCGGCCCATTTTGTAAAATAGTCACTTAAGAGGATAATATACCCATGCCCCCCGAATGAGTGAGTGTTACATGTCATGAAATCAATTCCCCATTTTGTAAAGAGACTGACAATAACAACTGGATGGAGAGGAGGAGGAGGTGTGTATTTTATGGTTGTATATTTGACAAGCGTGACTTTTTTTCTACAAGAGTACAATATTTGAACATAGAAGGCAAAAAATATCCATCACTCAAGATATTTTGGGAAGCGGCATATCCTAACATATGACCCCCACATGCTCCAGAGTGGCAGCCATTCAAAACTTTTTCGGCTTCTTCATGTGTTAAACACTAACGAAAATTTGAATCGACACCACAACGAAGAAGGGTATCACTAACAATGGTATATTGTTGGGAATTGTACTGGATTCGATGATGTTTGATATGAGATAATTCTGGCCTAAAAGTTTGAGTGTGGAGATAAATGATAATGTCTCCATACCATGGATTTAGTGAACTGATAAGAAATAGAGATTCATCTGGAATAGAGTCCTTTGCCACCGTTTATGTCTAAGTGTAGGGAAGGTCACATATCAGTTCAACAAAACCAAGTGATTTCTTAGATTTTGATTTGATGATTCCAAATTGAATTCATGTATAATTAAAATTCATTTGGAATACTTGACCCCAAGTAATTTTCGAGTGAGAATATACATCATGGGGTTACAATTAGGAATTAGAAATCATGATGGTTTTTCATAATAGAATGTAATGATGAAATCTTTGGACAGTTTGAACAACTGCCAAGGCCAACTTTTCCACACGTGAGTACTTAAATTCGGAAGTGGTAAGGTTCCTACACAGACAGTAGATCACATATTGATTGTTTAAATCATCTTCTTGAACTAGTACCATAGAAATAGTAATGTACGACACAGTTAAATACAAGTAGTCCAAATGATAATCAGGGGGATGTAATAAGTGTGTATGAATCAATACATGCTTTAATGCATCAAAAGTTTTTTGAACAATATCATCTGAGATGAAATGGACCCCTTTTTTCAATAGTAAGTAAAACCCTTGGTAAGCTCAACATAGTTCGAAATAAAACAACGTAAAAAGTTTGCTTTCCCTTGCAAACTCTGGCATTAGCATAAATGAGGAGGAGGATGCAAATTCAGAATAACCTCTACCTTGAGTGGATTTACATGAATGTCTTTATTGGATTAAAAAATAGCAGTGAATGACCAGATTCCACACAAACCACATTTATTTGAATTCAAACAAATATTATAATGTCGACCTCAAAAAAATATTGCTCGCAAATTTATAAGATGATCCCGACGTTTCATGGAATGTTCAAGTAAATAGTCAAGATACAACTATACAATATGTTTGATATTATGAAACACATAAGACATATCTCTTTGAAAAGTGGCACCAACATTCTTAAGTCCAAATGGAAGCTTTTGAAAAGCGAAAGTTCCCCACGGACAAATGAAATTTGTTTTATGTTGATCCGCACAGAGTATGCTAATTTTATCGTAGCCAAAAAATCCATCCATAAATGAAAATATTTCATTTTCATTACATTCATCGACTATTTGTTCAATGTAGGGGGTTGGATAGTTATCTTTCAGGAAAGCCGTATTAATATCCCCATAATCAACACGTACTCGAATATTTCTCTGCTTTTTTGTAACTGGAACAATGTTGGAAACCCATTCAATCAAAGGAACAAGATAGATAAAACCATCTTTAAAAGGTTTTTCAACTTCAGCCTTGATGGCAGTAAAATAAAATGTTCATCTATTTTTATCTTCGGGGGCTCTGCCCCTGAACCCCCGCCAAGAAGGGCTCATAAAAGTTGTCTTCGCCCCCCTAACAACGATTAAATGGGTGGAATTTTCGCCCTATTAGGAACAAGAATATAACGCGACTGACACAAAAGCCTCTGAACTATCAGGAAGATAATTAGGCTCCACACTCAATAATCTCCCACTTGGAGACTGATTATAGAAACTCCACCGCTACTTCACTTGCTGGAAAATGCTTCCACTTTGGACCTAGTTGTTTCTCATCTTCATCATCATACTTGAAGACCAATTGAAACTGAGAAAAATCTCAGTTTCTCCCTGGTTACAACTTTTCTTAACATATCTGCTGGATTCTGGCTAGTGTTTATATTTTTCTACTTCATTTGTCCATCTTCCAACACTGATCGTATGAAATGGTAGTTGAGTTGTATATGTTTAGCCTTGGAATGAAATGTTGATATTTTTGCAAGATGAATGGCACTTTGGATGTCACTATATAACCTTCCCATCTCTTTCCTCTTGCCAAATTCATCCATAAACCTTTGTAACCAAATCATTTCTTCACTGGCCTCTGTAGCAACAACATACTCTGCTTCTGTTGTTGAAAGTGCAACAATGTTTTGCAATTTTGAAACCCAACTGATAGTTGTTCTACCTATAGTAAACACATACCATGTGGTGATGCTCCTGTTATCTCTATCACCTGCCATATTTGCATCAACATATCTTTGTAGAGCAATGTTTGAACCACCAAAGCATAATTCTTGATTTGTGGTACCTCTCAATTACACAAAAATCCACTTCACTGCCATCCAATGCTCTTTTCCTGGATCGTTTATATACCTGCTTACAACTCCCAATGCATGTGTAATATCAAGCCTTATGTATACCATTGCATACATTAAGCTTCCAACTACTGATGCATATGAAAGTTTACACATAATTCAACTCTTCCTGAATCTTGGGACACGTCTCCTTAGTTTGAAATGGATATCCAATGGTGCACTAATTGATTTTGCATTATGCATATTAAATATTTCCAACACCTTTTCTATGTACTCGCTCTAAGACAATGTTAATTTGCAATTTTTTATGTCTCTAGTTATTCTCATACCAAGTATTTGTTTTGCAACACCCAAATCCTTCATTGCAAATGAATTTTCCAATTTTCCTTTGAGCACATTTATTTCCTGCATGTTAGACCCTGCAACAAGCATGTCATCTACATACAATAACAATATAATATAGTTGCCATCATTTTATTTTTTAAGATAAACACAATGGTAAGAGTGACATCTAGTATAACCTTGTTTAGACAAAAATATGTCAAATTTTAGATACCACTGCCTTGGAACCTATTTCAAGCCATACGAGCTCTTCTTCAATTTGCACAATAATTTCTCCTTCCCTTTGATCTCATACCCTTTTGGTTTTTGCATATATATTTATTTCTTCAAATCCCCATGGACAAAGGTTGTCTTTACATCTAACAACTTAAGATGCAAATCTTATGTTGTCACTAGACTTAAAATAGTGTTGATTGAAGTCATTCTAACAACAAGAGAAAAAAATTCATCAATGTCTACACCTTTCTTTTGTGCAAACCCTTTCACCACAAGTCTAGCATTGTACCTATGTTTACCTCCATTTTCTTCATTCAACCTATAAACCTATTTATTCTGCAATGTTGTTTTTTACCTGCAAGCAACTTGACTAATTCAGTGCTCTGGTTATGCATCAATGAGTCCATCTCTTCTTCCATGGCTTGCTCCCACTTCTTCTTGGTTTCTATCTGCATTTTTTCTTCATATCTATTTGATTCACCAGAATGAGTCAACAAGACATAATATAATGAAGGAGAGTATCGTTATCATGTTAGATCTTATAACACCACTTTTAGGTGTTTTAGGTGTCTGTTGTTGTTGTGGTTGTTGATCATTATGATTTCCAGGCACCTTTATTTTTTCTATGATCTCACCAAAATCATTAAGTTACACCATATCCAATAAAGGTACATTTCTTTTATTTTTCCTCAAACTTTGTTCTATTTTCTTTATTAATGTGGACAACGGCTTCACAACCGAAAGTCTTTAAAAATAAGTAATTTACTTTTTTACCTATCCATGCCTTTTCTAGAATACCACCATCCAAGGAACTTAAAGGCCCTATGTTTATTAGATAAACAATAGAATTTACATCATCTGCTCAAAATTGTAAGGGAAACCCTACATGCAATCACATGCATCTTGCACGCTCCATGATTGTCCTGTTCATCCTTTCTAACATGCCATTTTACTGTGGTGTTCCCAGAACTATATTCTCTCCGCGAATTCCATGTTCTGAACAGTAGCTATCAAACTCTTTGTTGCAGTATTTACATCTATTTTCTGATATGAGACACTTCAACTTCTTTCTTGTCTCATTCTCAACCAAAGCTTTTCATTTCTTGAAAGTATCAAATACATCAAATTTATTATGAATACAATAAATCTAGGTTTTTCTAGTTGCATCATCAATAAAAATAACATAATAGCAAGAGCCACCAAGAGGTGATCCCCATACATATGTATGCACAAGCTCTAATTCTCACAAAAATCCAAATCAACATGCTTCAAACCTGGCAAAAGAATTCTTGAGTGACGAATATGCATCCCTTTCTCACTCATGTGCCCGAACCTATAATGCCACAATGCCGTATCTGCTCCTAGAGAGTTTAAAGCATTAACAAAATGAGAAATATCATTGCATAAATACAACGTACCAACCTTTTCTCCTTTTATATTACCAAGGCTCCTTTAGTGTCTTTCCAGGTTTTGTCTGTGAATATATTTACTCAGCTTTCACCACCTAATTGCCCTATTGAAATTAGATTTTTCTTCAGATCTGGAACATGCCTTACCTCTTTCAATAACCATTGGTTTCCATTGTCTTGATTTATAAAAACTTTACTCATTCCAACAATTTTATAGGATTTATCATCACCTAAACGAATGTCTCCAAAATCTCCTTAAACGTAGTCATGATATTAGGGGAAAAATTTACAACCAAAAAAAAGTTTATAAGAACCAATAGGATTCAAGATGATGATGTCAACCATGGGGGATGATTCACCATTTTTGGAGTAAAAAGGTAAAAAGTTAAAAAATAATAAACATATTTTTTCAACTCGTATTTTCAACTTATCACCCTAAGGTTTTATTCAAATTTTAAGCGGGAGTACTCGTTGGATGCAAAATTTGATTCCTCATCCAAAGAGTACCCATGTTGCATACTTTTGATGGATCCTGCTACACGAAAAATGAAAAATACATGGAAAAACGTGATTGCCACATTTTTCATGTTTTTCTAATTTTTCATGTAGTAGGGTTCATCGAAAGTTTGCAACATGGGTACTCCTTGGATGAGAAATCAAATTTTATATCTAACGAGTGTTGTTGCTCAAAATTTGAAAAACCCATAAGGAGATATGTTGAAAATACGAGTTGAAAAAATAATTTTTTTTCCCCTCTAAAATTTGATGATGTGATCTAATCTTATTTTATTGTTTCCACTATTATTTTATAATTTCCTTAGGAAACCCATTTTAAACCTCAAAATTCCCATGGAATGCTTCTTATCAAGAGTGGGATGGAATGAAGTCCCTGAATCTACCACCCAGACATCAATAATATTTTTTAATGAAATAATCAAAGCATTTTGCAACACATCACTTGTCACATTCGCTTCATGATTGTTTTCTTGTTGTCCATCTCCTTTTCCTTTCTGAGATTTGCAGTCTTTCTTCAAGTGGCCATCTTGCTTGATTGCCCCTCTTGCCTTCATTTTCTCGATTATCTTTCTAGCTTGATGGGCTTTCTTGCTTGATGGGCTTTTTTTCTTTTTGGTTGTGTTTCAACCTTTTTCTAAAGAGTCGATCGAAGGGGTATGTACTTTTTTGTCCTTTCTTCTCCCATTTCCAGCACACTATCCCTGATCTAGATTTGAATTTGCCTTTTCTCAACTTATTATGATTTCCTGAGCTCCTTCTGCATTCCATTTTTCTTCCCCTAGTCTATGTAGTCAAAGAATTCCCTGATGTCCCACTTGAGCTTTTCCGCTGCGTTTTCTCGCTAAGGATAACAACAACATCAAACTTTAAAGTACTAGATCCAGAGACAGAGTTACTGATAGCCATAACTAAGCCATTCCAACTTTCTGGCAATGAGAACAAAAACAACAGAGCCCTAACTTCATTATCAAAATTTACCCCTACAAAACTTAACTGGCTAATAACTGTGTTAAATTCATTTAAATGATCAGCAACAAATCCACCTTTTGACATCTTCATATTAAATAAACGCTTCTTAAGAAATAGTTTATTTAAGGCCGAGAGTTTTACATATAGTTTAGTCAATGTTGTCATTAAACATTTTGTTGTTGTTTCCTTTGAAATGTTGAATGTCGTCGACATTGTCGTATTGTTCCTAGTGTCTTTCTGTCAAAAATCTCTCATTCTTCGTCTATCATACTAGTCAACTTCTTTGCTTTTCCGCTCAATGGTAAGTACAAATCTTTCTAATATAGATAATCTTCCATTTGCATCTTCCATAGCTAGTAGTTTTGATTGTTAAATTTCTCGACCCTAAACCTACTATCTTCCGAAATTGCTCTCACTCAAACCAAGGACCCTTCTCTCTTATGAGTTTATTAGCCAAATAGACCTTCGACTTTGATACCAGTTGTTAGAAATTAATTAACGAAGCAATGAAATATACAGTATATTGCAGAAACACAAATATAGAAACGTATAAAACAAAATAGACAGATATACTTGGTTAACCCAATTTGGGCTATGTCCACAAAGAAACAACCAATCCTTCATTTTATATTATCAAACAAAATGAAAAGATACAACGTACAACAGATCTGTTGTAATTTCCTCTTCACTCTCACACAACCTCCTCTATGTCTCTTGCTTAGAATAATCATCCAAAGCCACAATACAATTCCCTCATATAAACTGAAGGATGTCTTCTAGGGCAAAAAACTCTTAATTAACATAACTTCTATTGCCAGATCATCTGCCTAATGAACAACCCAAATTGACTATGAAATTACAATATTTTATAAGGCAAATTTTCATCTATTTTTAGCTTCGAGGACATTGTCTCGAACCCTTGTGAGGGTTGGTCAAGAGGGGCTTATAAAAAATATCGTTGCCTCCCCTTGGACCTCCTTAACAGCGATTAAACAAGTGGCGTTGTCGCCTCGTTAGAAATAGGGATCCAACGCGACTAAAACAAAAAACCTTTGAATAATCGAGAAAATAATCAAACTCCACACCCAACAAAAAAATCATAGAATAACATGTTTTGGCCCCTTGGCACCAAAATAACTAACAATAAAAAAATGGATGGCAAGAGCCAAGGGCATTATGATGCTCAGGCTCTGATCTAGAAGCGCTAGGAATTGGACATATAAATTCTTATTACAACTAACTGAATAAGTGGATGATCATTGGTTGATGAATACATTAACGCAAATGCCCAAGCAGCCTTGTGATACTAAAGGAACATTGCATCTACCATTGCCATGATGCATGTATTGTTACCTAATTAGAATGTATAGCAATCAAAGGCCAATATCAATATTGAGAATATTTTGGACATATTTCTTTGTGATGTAACATTTCTCCATATCAACAACCAAACTTAGAGCTTGTTGAACTAAAATTTTCATTGCTTGTAGTGGTATATAAATCAAATTCTCAATATAGCCCACTTCCAAAAATATAATAATATAGTTTGGAAATAAAACTCACAAATGCACACTACTCAAATTAAAGATTTCAAATCAATTATAAACTAACATTCAAGATATGTTCTACATGCACAATTATATGATCACTCATAAACTAGACTCAACTTAAATATTCACATGTTATCTAAAGCCAACGTAAAGTTTAAAAGAACTTAGATAGTAGTTCTATAGCAATTGTAGATTTGTGGCAACTGCTACAAGGTATCCATATCAATCACTACTAGTGATCCATCTACTACAAATCTAATAAATAATATGTATCTCAAAAACTACAACATGGGTACTCAAGATTTTTGGTAAGTATGTCCATATTATTTTAAGGATTATGTATGCAAAAATTCACATTATAAACAAATCAACAACTACAAGCATCTCGCAACAATGCCAAGATGGATCTAAGTAAATGCTACTATATCTTTTATAGTACAATTTGGGTATCTAAAATTTTGGTGTATTTTTCCATCTATGTGAGTTCACATTTGTGTCACACCATTATATATTCAAGGGAAGTCTTATCCAAAGTTAGGCATCTATTGTCTCATTTTACCTCTTGTCTCAACAATCCATGTATTTGTTGTCCATAAGGCTTCTTCAACCATCATCCTCTCAATGTTAATTTCATGTCAAATGATGGGGCATACACCAAAGCCCCCCTTCCATAGATCTCTTCTCATCAACACAAACTCATTATCTAGGAATGGAACTAGAGACAAGTTAGTACCTTAGAGGTTGCAATCATCAATGGTTGTCTTCCTTATGGTCAACAATGGGTTCACATTACTAGCTCTTGTTTGACTAATTATATGAGTTTTCAACATCAACACATCTATTAGCACTCACTAGAATGTACTAGGTACATCAGGAACCATTTTCCTCAATGGAGGTTTCCCTCACATTTGTTAACATGATATATCAATGCATGGTAATCAAACAATGTTGTGTTTATCAACAACTCACTTATTTTCATGATTAAAGGCCATATTGTCAAAACACAAGATGAAGACATTAGGTATTAGGGTTACCTCACTCCTACATGTTGCCTCACCCAAGCTACAATGAAGATTCATCATATTATATATTTTTAAGACCCCATTTGGGCACTCTCATTAGTGTATGTAATCCTCTTGATATATGTTGTGTGACATAGATCCACATTGTAATTGTTTTGTGGCAATAATCAACATATGATGACATGGATCCATTATGTACTCTCTTTCATGGCCATGAACTTGCATATTTTCTCATGGATTTCCAATGTTTTCTATTAGAGATCATGCTCTTCATTTTGTAACAAGTATAGGTATATCTACCACAAAGATATATATCATATGTATTCAATTGTTGACATTTGCAAGTACCAATGGGTAACATGTCCCTTTGCACCCTTTAACTACCATGCTTATTATGTTTATGTAATGTATTCCAACCATCAATTTCTCTTTTAACTTCACACATTAGGGGGACATCTATTTAGGTCAAAGTAACACTCCCTCAAGTCCATTAGAGGACTAACACAAAAGTAAGTCTAAGATGTAACATCAACCTCATGGAAACCGTATGAAAAGACTAAATTTGACCCTCCAATTCTCTCAAGACACTAACAAAGAACATCACAATGTTCATCAATGGCCTAGAAAGAAGAGTTGAATGCTCCAAGCCCTTAAACAAGGAGCATTGTAGTGGCTAGGGTTATTAGAGCAAGTGGATAAGCATGGAAGAGGTCAACAAAGTGATTAAAAAATATGATAAGGATGACAAGGCCATGTCAAACCTAACTAGATTCATCTCTACCTCTCTCCAAGGCAACTATAAAGCAATTCTCCACCATAAAGCAAAAAGAAGAGAGAACAATGGAAAAATAAGGATTTGATGCCAAAATTTATAGAGCTTAGCCTTGAGATAAACCAAAACTTGAAGTGAAGCCTAATTGTGAGTGTTGTTGAGAGGAGGAACCTTATGACAAGTAGCATGGAGGTGCCACATCAATTATAAGCACTTTGTTAATTTAATGACACTACTTTCTCCCCATTTACTTAAGGTTTATCTTCAAATGAATGCATGCTTATTTGTTTATGATTCATTTTATGATTACGATGGTAACCTTTTTTAAGAGTAAAATAGTAGAATTTGGGAAATTGTTTGGTCTTTCTCTACAAGTCACACATGACAAGAGCCCAACAATCTTTAAAGTGGTCATCTATAAGCTAACAAGCTAGGATTGATCTTTTCAAAAGCTAGATGCGTTTCTCTTTAGTTTGTATATGCTTGCACTTAAGGTCACTAGGAATTTGTAAGAAGTCCATGTCACAAAAAAACCACATTTCACACTTTAATGTGCGAGACACCACTCGCATCATCTTGCATTGAGAAGTAATGGTGACTACCTTAGAGAACTACATTTGTGGGATTTCAACCCTTACCATTAATAGATTGGAATTACATTATAGCAAAGAGATTACACCTGCATTATAGCAAATAGGTCCGTTCACTATCACAAAACTTGTTAATTTATAATGTACTGGAGCCAGAGCTATGTCAACAACAATAAAATCCAGAAATTCCATGGCCTACAAATACCCTTCTTGACAAGGATTAATGTTATCTTACAGCAAAAACCACAGACATGCTGCTTACACAAAACCATTAATCAACTTTAGAAGGATAATAATCTAACAACAGCTTGGTACAGGGCAGAGCAATCAACCAGTTGGCTTTGACTGAATGATAATTCAGCACAACTAAATACATGAACCCATTTCTACTTCCTTGATGCCAATTCTAATTAAAATTAATTTATAATTACAGTTTAGTCAATTCAAATATCAGATTTGAATACACTTAAAAATGTAACCGCCCATCCTCATTTCTTGGCCCTCTTTGCAGCAGGGGCCGCTTTCTTTGGCTTCAGAGAAGCTGCCCTCTTAACAGGCTTGGCAGGGGCAAGCTTCTTGGGCTTCGGTAAGGCCACCTTCTTTACAGCCTTGGCAGGGGCAAGCTTCTTGGTCTTCTGTAAAGCCACTTTCTTTACAGCCTTGGCAGGAGCCGCCTTCTTCGCAGGTGCCGCCTTTTTAGCAGGCGCCGCTGCCTTCACTACCTCCTTAGGGGTCACTGCAGCCTTCGGCTTGGAGACTTTAGGAGCCGCAGCTGCTTTGGCAAGGGTTTTGGAGGACTTCAAACCCTTCTTGGGCCCAGGGACTGCCTTGGGCCTAGCTGCGAGCTTCTTGGCCGGAGCTTTCGCCTTCAGAGGCATTGCTGCCTTGGGCTTCACAGTCTTCTTAAGCCCCTCCGAAAGCTTGAAGGAGTTCTTGACCTTGGTGAGCTTGCCAGATTTGACCAGATTTCTCAGCTGAACTGCTAGCAGCTTCTTGAAATGGGCGGGGAGTTGTGACTGGTACTTGTTGCCAATATAAGCTGCTATGGCATACTGGCTAGACCCGGTTCTCTCCTTCAAAGAAGTAATCGCCTCCGTGCTCATCTGCAAGAAAAAAGGGAAATTGAGACCCCTGCATTCAAAATCTAATGCGAGAAAAAAAAATCAGAGGCCAAGAAATGAAACCTGAAAATATGTGGGATGAGAAGGCAGCGGTTTCGATCCCCTGGAAGCATTGCTGACTACAGGCTTTGCAGTTGTCTGAGCTGAAGCCATTGTTAATACCATCAAATTGCTCAAGAACTACGATTAAAAAAGATACCAAGAAACAAGATAACAAGATCTTCACAGACAAATCGAAAGTAGAAACACAAATAGAAAGACAAAAACCGCTCGAACTTCGGATGATAGAAATTGGGTTGTTATTGCTGGTCATATATAGAGGGGAAGGCGAGGGTAACTGGAGATGCTCACCGCTCCCTGGGTGGGCGGCAAGTCTACGGCTCATCATTTTCGCCATGCAGTTGATCCGACGGTCGTGAGTGGGCCGACCATCCTCCCACGGATCGAGTTTTCAAAGAGGTTTCGCTGTCGGCCTTTGAAATTTTCTGCAAGAAATCTCACCGTACTTGACGAAATAATGATTTAAAATTTTATTAAAAAGAAATCTTATTAACTTTGCCTAGGGTGCTTGAAACATATATACCTTACCTAAATGAGGTGGTCAACGTTCCTTTTGTACGGGAAGCATACATGTTTCCTTTTGTTTTTCTTCAATACCTCGTGGAATTATCTTTCCAATCAATTTAGTTTTATGCATTAAAAATATTTTAGTTAATTTTTTTTAAAGAGTATTAAAATATAAATTATTTGAATTATTTTGGAGGATTGGAAAGACTTATTATGCTAACCATCAATAAATTGAATTCATATTGATGTATTATTATTATTACTTCAATTTTAATCGTTACCTAACTTTCAACTTCAAAAAATATTTTACTCGTTGCTATTTCTTCTTTCATTTTTCAAGTCAGTTTTAAGGTCACAATTAAGCTAAACACCAAATTGGTGTATGAGACCTCTTTTTTTGTGGGACAACCATACAACAATTGTGTATGAGACCCATTTTTTTTGTGGGACAAGGGACCTCCGCACAACGATTTGATTGTCAAGTCTACGAAGGCATTCATACTCTACCCCCCTCTAGTTTTGAACATTTGACCTTTTAGGAGGAAACACATGCTCTTAACCATTAGGCTCACTCAAACTGTGTCATTAATTTTATTGGAATGGTGAATAAAAATTTCACATGTCTTTTTAATAAGATATTTATTATTGTTATTATTGGAATGGTGAATAAAAATTTCACGATGTCTTTTTAATAAGATATTTATTATTGTTATTTTGTATTTTTTTATTAATATCAATTTTTACAAATAACATATTATTTTTTTAATGAATGTTTAGTTTACCTTCAATATGTATTATATAAGGTAATGTCTTAGTTTGGGCTCAAAAAAATTCAATAGATTATATTCACAACAACCCACGTCATCTATGGGACCATAGTCGGTGATGACAAGTGCGTTTTAAGCAATGCATCATTTCTAATTACTCATAAAATCAACCGTAATAAATTATGTGATCAATGCTTTACTATTGTCTATGGGGATTATGATTAGATAAAAAGGACTATTAGGTTTTTTGTTGGCAGCATGGTGTTGGCATTGATGTCTACCATGGGGAGTCAGTCAACTAGTTGAAGTTGGCATTGAAGTCAACAGGCTTTATGATATGGTCAAGTGTGTTGCAGAGGTTTGACAAGGCTTGTAGAGGTCTTGGAGGTCCTTAAGCATGTGGTGATAAAGTTGCTTGAAGTTATGGGCAAAGAAAATTTGATGTCCCCTATGTTGGAGCAGTGGCATGGTCATCCTTCACAAAGTGACATTGAGGTAGTGTTGTACTCTTTCCTTGCTTAGTCAGAGTAGTTTGTTGGATGCTCCCAGTTATGAGATAGTGACTAAGGTTTCAAAAAGAATACCATGAGCACAATCCAAGGAATTTCCCTAAGGTAAATATTGGAACATTTGAATTGAACGGGTCTTAACGTTAATTAGTGGTTGATCCAATCAATGGTTTAAAGTGTGAATGCCTTAATCGTTTCCACTTCGTGCACATTGATTGAATTAATTGTGGAGATAATAGCATGATCGAGTCACAGTTAATTCATTAGTGCTATGGAGTGCATTCATTGCATGGATCTAGTCCATCGCTTGAGGAGTTGAGCAAATAGTTAAATACATCATGCGTGGAACAAAGAAAAGGTTAGCGAGTAGGTTGAAGAAAAGATTAATCTAGAGTGAGTATTTGAGAGTCAGTGTGCACCTCAAAGGTAGAAATGTGTATTAATAAATTAGAGGAAGTGTGTAGCCCCTATATATAATCGATCTGTATTAGGGCATCTGATAATGCGTATGATGTGTTTTACTTGTGTGTTAATGTGTTGGAAACTTAAGAATGTGATGGCAGTGAGACAATGCACAAAGACAAAGCATGTATCCTCTTTAATGTGTGTGTGGCAGAGTCTAAGGTCGATTTGCTAGTGTGATTTGGTAGTTGATGTGTGCATGGACCTGAGAATACACACCTATAGTGTTTGACATAGATGGAGATGAGTCCCATGCTAGTGAAGAGTGTTGACTATGGCAACAAGAATATTCCAATTTAATTTGTCCTTGAATTAAATTGTGAATTAAAATCAAATTTAGTCTTAACAGCGACTTGGAAATAATTAATTTATTTATTTTAGATTAATTAGTTGGAGAAATTCAAGTTAGAAGTCTTTCTAAAGTCATGCAAGAGTTATCCCTTAAATTAAGGAGATAAGATTGAGTTATATTTGAGTTGTAATTAGTTAACTTAGTTTACTGAGTTAAGTCCAGTTAAATTAGTTCCAAACTGTTTGAGAAACTAATAGTGAGTTAACAGTCAGTTGATGCATGCATGCACTCAACTAGTGCTACTCCAGTTAATTGAAGATTCCCTCATCGGAAATTCATGCATGTCTATTCTGAGAAAGACCCAGTTGAGATTAAAGTCAAGGACAATGTACTATCAGTTGCATGTGTTTTCTCAAAGAGAAAACTCATGCATGCAGTCAAGGATATAAGCCTTGAGGATTGCGCAGTTTTGGAAGGATAATCATCCACTGGGTAAGAGATCATCCACTTGGTTGAAGGAGAATCATCCCAGAGGAACAACGCAAAGAAATAGGAGCTTGGAGGGCAGAGAGGAAGGCTGGAGAGAACCCAAGATTTCCTATGAGCATCTGTGAGGATTGTACTGAGAGTTGACTAGTTATGAGAGCTAAGGCTTTGTATAATTCCTATGTATTTCCACCATGTATGATAATACAATAGTGTGGGGTTTTTAGCTGAGGCTTTCCCCAAAGTATTTTCATGTGTATTGTGTGATTGATTCTTCTTCTTCTGGTTATATTGTTCAGCTCGATCTTTAAGCTTCGCAATTGATAGTAAAAAGTAGGTTAGATTCTTCTTTGATTTATATGCATTATTCGGGTTAACCTACTATATTTTCTAAATGAATCAGCTGATTTGTAAAAAATTTTCTACATGGTATCGGACTGTGAACAAGTATACGAGAGAGATTTCAAAGTTTGGAAGTTCGGGGTGTAGTGCAAATCAAATTCATTATATTACTCGGTGGCCAATGGCATTCTATGGCTTAAGATCCGAGTATGCCCTTGGAAGGTAGCCCGAATACATAGCATGAAAGATAGAATGGAGGTTTGTATTAGAAGACAATGGCTTGAAGGAATTCATTGATCAAGAAATCCCAAAGCCAGCTTCAACTAATGCACAAGAGTTGGCTTAGTGGAAGAAGTGTGTGGCGAAAGCGAGACGGATCATCCTTGAGGGAGTTTGAGACCATATTGTCTCGAGTCTCCATGGGAAGGATACTCCATTTTCAATGTGGAAGACATTGAAGGACCTCTACCAGAACAGTAGCAACTAGAGGAGATTGGCGCTCAAGGATAAGCTTCAAAGAATCAAGATGGAGAAGGGCGATACTATTTCCACATATCTGAACAAGCTCACCACCTACAGAGATGAGCTTGGCAGTGTGGGAATAACTACTGTCGATGATGATATGGTGAGCCTTGCTCTCCTTGGCCTTCCAAAGAGTTGGAATAGCTACCAGGACTTTGTGAATGGAAGGGAGAAATTGCCGGATTGGGAACGATTGTGGTCGGTTCTTATGCAGGAGGAGATCAATAGGAGCACACGAGATAGTTCATCATCCAAGAATGATGATGAAGAAAATCTGGCCTTAGCAAGTAAGGCAAGGAAAGGGAAGGGGAAGGCTCCCCATTTCAAATTGAATTCTTCTCATGGAGGGAAGAAGGGTGACATGTCTAAAGTAAGATGCTCTAATTGTCACAAGATGGGACATTATGCGACTAATTGCCCATCGAAGAAGTCCAAGAAGGGATCCTCGGAAGGATCGGAAGGTGAGGCATTAGCCTCTCAGTTCGAAATGGACTTTACCCTCATCGCATGCATGGTGTCATCGATGATGGGTTGTGTCTGGTATCTTGACAATGGAGTCTCATTCCGCATGACCAGTGATAAAAATTTATTCAGTGCCTTAGCGAAGAAAGACCTCAAGATGTGCATAGAGATGGGTGACGACAGAAGGTATAGTGTTTCAAGAGTGGGCGCGGTTGCTTTTCAGAGGAGCATGGAGCTCCTATCACCTTGACAAATGTGAAGTATGTACCTGGACTGAAGAAGAACTTGGTTTCAGTCGCGATGTTGAGGAAAAAGGCTGCGATGTTGTCTCCAGTAAAGGAAAGACGTTCTTAAGACACATAGCCACGGGTCAGACCAAGAGGATAGGGATTCAAGTGAAGAATCTCTATAAACTAGAGGTAGATGATTGTGCATCATTGAGTATAAAAGAAGAATTGGTGCAAAGCCAAGACATTGGCGAGTTGTGGCACAAGCGGTTGGGCCATTTGTATCATGGGGCTTTGAAGATAATGCAACAGATGTCTACAAGACTTCCCAAAGGTAAACTTGAGCTAGTTGACACATGCAAAGGTTGTACCTTGGGAAAGTACACCAAGTATTCCTTTCATGATCAAGACAGTCGAGCAAAGGCTATCTTAGAGCGAGCTCATACTGATTTGTGTGGACCATTCTCGATGGCATCCAATGCGAAGCAAAGGTATTATGTGATTTTCATTGATGATTATTCTCGTAAATGTTGGATTTATTTCATACAGAAGAAGGGCCAAACTTTCACAAAGTTTTGTGAGTTCAAAGATTTGGTTGAGAAAGAGTTAGGGAAGAAGATCAAGGCCTTGAGAAGTGAAAACAGTGGAGAATATGTCTCTCAAGAGTTTAAGGACTTCTGTGCAGTGGAAGGAATTAAATCAGAGTTGATGACACCTCATAACCCACAGTAGAATGGGGTGGTCGAGAGGAAGAATAGAACTATTGTAGGGGCAACACGGGCAATGTTGCATGATCAAGGCCTACAACTTCACTTGTGGGCTGAGGCATGCAACATAGCAGTCTATTTGCGAAATAGAAGCCCGCATCTCATACTTTGGATGAAGACACCAGAGGAAGCTTTCTCTGGTAAGAGACCAGATGTGGGTCACTTCAGGAACTTTGGCTCATCGGTATATTTCCATGTGACAAAGGATGTATGAAAGAAGTTTGAGTCGACATCAGAGTTGGGGATATTTGTGGGGTACATTGATACACCTCACAACTATCAGGTGTACTTGCCTACCAGTTGGAGGACAGTGGTTCGTAGAGATCTCAAGTTTGATGAGAAGAAGGCCATGCGAGTTTCCCTTGAGAGGGAGCTCCAACTATAGGTTGTGGAGGAACTGTTGGTTCCTAAGGAGGAGGAGCCTCAGATTGATGCAGAGAAGCTACATGTAGAGGTTCCAGGAGTGGAGACATCCACTCAAGTAGAGTCTTCCAAAGATGGACAGAAGCACACAAGAGAAGCTGACAGATTGTTGAAGGATGCGAGAGAGAATGTGGGAGCACCATCTTCTCAGCGCAGACAGAGGAAGTAACCTTAGAGGTACATTGGGTACATGGCCCTTGCTGGGGAATGTGTTGAGACCGAGCCATCTTCCTTTGAGGAAGCAGTGCAGTAGCCGATTTGGGTTAATGTTATGGTGGAGGAGTATGACTCCATAGTTCATAATAGTGTTTGGGACGTGGTTCCGAGACCGGAGAACAAGTCAGTTGTGAGTTCCCGTTGGCTTTACAAGGTAAAGCAAGCTGTTGATGTTAGTATGGAGAAGCATAAGGCAAGATTTGTTGCCTGTGGCTTTTCACAGGTCAAGGGGATTGACTATGATGAGACTTTTGCTCTTGTCGCAAGGTACTCATCTATTAGATCTATGTTGGCACTATCAGCACAGATGGGTTGGAAGATCCATCAAATGAATGTGAAGACTGCATTCCGCAATGGCCAGATTGAGGAAGAGGTGTACATAGAGCAGCCTGAAGGTTTTGAGACCTTCAATCGTGAGTCGCATGTGTGCCGACTCAAGAGAGCTTTGTACTGGCTGAAGCAAGCACCTCATGCTTGGTACACCAAGATAGACAACTACTTCATCGGGTTGGGTTTCACAAAGAGTGAAGTGAATGCGAACCTATACCACATCATGGTGAAAGGTAAGATGTTGATCATCGTACTTTATGTTGATGATCTCATATTGACTGGTGATGATCATTTGATCATGTCTTGCAAGGAGGACCTTGCAAGAAAATTCGAGATGAAAGACATGGGTCTCATGCATTACTTCCTTGGCATGGAAGTGTGGCAGAAGGATGGGGAGTTGTTTATGTCTCAAGGCAAGTATGCCAATGAGATACTCAGGAGATTCCACATGGAGAAGTGCAAGCCCATGCAGACTCCTCTAGCAGGTAACTGGGGGACGGAGGTTGCTAATTCAAGAGAAGTGGTAGAGGCTATTGTGTACAAGAAACTTGTGGGTTCACTAATGTACTTAGTGAACACACGACCAGATTTGTGCTATGCGGTGAACTAGCTGAGTCAAGCGATGGTTCAACCTACCAAGATGTTTTGGAAGGCGGCAAAGCATGTATTGAGATACCTCAGAGGCACATCTCAGTATGGATTATGGTACATATGGACAGAGTGAGTGAAGCTACAGGGCTTCACTGATGCAGATTGGGCAGGGAGTCCATCAGATTGGAAGAGCACATAAGGAGGGATTTTTAACCTTGGGTCAGCGGCAGTTTCTTGGTACAGTAGGAAACAGAGGTCGGTTGCACTCAACTTGGCAGAGGCAGAATACATGGCTGCAAGTCAGGCAGCATGTGAGGCCATCTAGATGCAGAAAATCCTAGTTGCTTTGTTTGATTAAAGGATGGATCCAACTGTGATCTATTGTGATAATCAGAGTTGTATCAAACTCTCTGAGAATCCAATATTTCATGATAGGTCCAAGCACATCGACATCCGATATCATCATCTCAGAGACTGTGTAGCGAGGAGGATCATGTTGCTGCAGTATATTTCGAAAGAGGAGCAAGATGCTGACATTTTGACAAAAGCATTTCCAAAGTGTAAATTCGAGTTCCATAGAGACAAAATCGGGGTGGTAGATAATCCCTTTCTTGTTGAGAGGGAGTGTTGAAATATGGAAACAAGAATATTCCAATTTAATTTGTCCTTTTAAATTGTGAATTAAAATCGAATTTAGTCTTAACAACTACTTGGAAATAATTAATTAATTTATTTTAAATTAATTAGTTGGAGAAATTCAAGTTAGAAGTATTTCTGAAGTCCATGCAAGATTTATCCCTTAAATTAAGGAGATAAGATTGAGTTATATTTGAGTTGTAATTAGTTAACTTAGTTTACTTAGTTAAGTCCAGTTAAATTAGTTCCAAACTATTTGAGGAACTAATAATGAGTTAACAATCAGTTGATGCATGCATGCACTCAACTAGTGCTACTCTAGTTAACTGAAGATTCCCTCATCAAAAGCTCATGCATGTTTATTCTGAGAAAGACCCAATTGAGATTAAAGTCAAGGACAATGTACCATCAGTTGCATGTGTTTTCTCAAAGAGAAAACTCATGCATGCAGTCAAGGATATAAGCCTTGAGGATTGCATAGTTTCAGAAGGATAATCATCCACTAGGTAAGAGATCATCCACTTGGTTGAAAGAGAATCATCCCAGAGGAACATCGCAAGGAAATAGGAGCTTGGAGAGCAGAAAGGAAGGTTGGAGAGAAGCCAATATTGCCTGTGAGCATCTGTGAGGATTGTACTGAGAGCTGGCTAGCTGCGAGAGCTAAGGCTTTGTATAATTCCTATGTATTTCCACCATATATAATAATACAATAATGTGGGGTTTTTAGCTGAGGCTTTCCCCAAAGTATTTTCATGTGTATTGTGCGATTGATTCTTCTTCTTCTGGTTATATTGTTCAACTCGATCTTTAAGCTTCCGCAAATTGATAGTAGAAGTAGGTTATAGTATTCTGCTTTGATTTATATGGCATTATTGGGTTAACCTACACAGATTTTCTACAAAGAGATCAAAGTCAAAGCTAGCAAAGTTTGTTTTTGCAGGATCTAATTGGCGGACAAATCTTATCCTGTTGACATGACATATCTCCCTAGACTCGGAAACCAAGTTTAGAAACAAATAGACAAACATATGAAAATATTGCCTAATTTATCATTAAATCATAGATGTAAGTAGGATGCATAGTTCATACCCTTTTCTAAAATGCTTGATGATGAGCCTTGTTGTTGTTCTTTGTAGCTTTAATCTCATCCTCAATGCTCCAAGAAGAGACCCACATAGACAAAAAAAACAAATGATCAAAGCGTATAACACACCAATGATATAATCATAAACTATGTAAGTGATCAAGGAATCCTACAATAAACATCATGAAAAATGTATATGACAAAGAAACATATATTTGTACTAATAATGAAGAAAAGGAGGATTACAACCAGGCCTTGATGTTGAAAGCCTTCTTCCAATGATCTTCAATCGAAACCCTTGTAATTAAAAAAGTTTCCAATAGATACCTGGACTGGATCTAAGTATAGTTCAAAAGTCAAAAATGGCAACCCAGATTTGTTTGAGTGCATTGTACTTATAGGGAAAGAGTGGAAGTTGAGAGATCCATAAAGGGAAGAAGTAGATCCATAATGAATGGGATGGATCCACTATGGTAGGAAGGAGGTCCAAGTTAGAAGGTGCTTGAGCCCAATTTCCACCGCTTCAGAATATATATTAATCTTGAGGCTTATAGAATAGGAAGCTTCTTTTACTTTTATTTTTTACCTTTGTAAGAAGACCCTTACACCTTTAACACAAGAAAACTATGATGACATCGATATGTGCTTACTCTGCAACATGTCACATTGCAGGTTATGAATTGAATTCCCACAATGATCTCCAAAATTAGTGATTTTTGGGTATTTAATATGGGATTCTTATACTTCATGGAGAGGTATTTCTTCCATCTTTCATGGGGATTCATGAAAATAGTTCATCGGATAGCAAAAGATCCAGATTTTCCATCATTTGCATGGATGTGAAAAATTGATGTATAACAGATTTCCCCCTAAAGAACAAAGTTAGGAAGGGTATGATGATTGAAGTGATTTATCATGTGAAGGTTGGAATCAAGGAATCACCAGTTGGAGACCTACAAGTCAATAATGAAGAGTTTAAAGTACAATATTTTCTTATGATCATCATTGATGTAGGCATTCCCATACTTAGGGTACAATCATCTCAAAAGTAAAGTATGGAAATATACAAAAATCCATATCAAAGTGAAGTCATGGCCACTAGATATACATTATGGATTTATGTTACAATCATGAATACTCAAAAATCCATGCAACCTGGATGTATTAGACAATATCTAGGGTCTTCATCTCTATTCATTTGTAGTACGAATCTAACCATGTGAATAAATGTCTTGAAGTCGAACAAGGTAGAAACCATCTAATTACCGACCAATAATGAGAACCAGTAACAAATGTGAGAGAAACCATCAATAATGGAAATGAATCTCAAGGTAGTTTAGTACAATTTATGGGGTGTGAATAAATGATTTGAAGTCAAACATCCATTGATCCAAGTGGATATTGGTGGCCACCCACCAATTCCACTTGGACCCCCACCATTGCTTCTTTTAGTTTTTCAGTTTCCTTAACTGTAGCACAATTTACTATTTTTAGCAATTTTTGGGTCCTAAACTTCTGGAGCCATTTTGAGGCCCTAAACGACGTTTTTTTGGAAATCTACCGCCAATTTTGTTTTTTTTTAAAGTTGTCTTTTCTTTCGTAGTCCTCCGAGAGATCTTTCCAATGGGTTATCATGCATGCCAAACAGAGATAATATGACCAAGTCATGACCCAGGGAAGTTGGTTGTCCAACTCACCCCAACAGGGCCCATAAACTCTTGGTGTTACATCTCCTCGGGTTAGGGTTTTGGTTGTTTAGTGTTTGCTCTTATTGTTCAATAATAAAAAGCCCCTTGAGCCTCATTGTAAGGAAGTTCAAGGGCATGTAGCCACCACATCTCTTCTCAGAGATAAGCTACCATCGCCCTAGCTGGTTTATTTCCATCTCTGTTTGTAAGCATATTTTAGTATTTTACATTAATGAAGTGAAGTATTATTTCCGCTGCATATTTGTGTTTATGGTTATCTCTGTAATTTGTTGCATTCATGTTTAAATTCAGATCAGTGGAATCAGAGCGGTCTGTTTTTCTTTGCATGTCCCCAACGAGGTCGGGATATAAGGAGTTAGGGCTTGAACTGGTCGAACCTTTGCAAGACCAGCCTCACAAATCCCGATGGCCTCCCACGGCGGATGAAAAGAAAGACGAGGGGGCATGAGATCCTATCAAAATCTTGCTCGAAGAAGCCCTCGAGCAACAAAGGAACGCGATGATGGACAACTTTTCCCATATCCTTCAGCGACTACCCAAGGGCGACGCATCGGCTTCCAACAACTACTCTGGAAACAGCACACCATTTAAGGTACAAGTTAATTTTGAAATCCCCATATTCGAGGGTCAGATAGATGCAGATGTCATTGATAAATGGTTAAATCTGCTAGAGGGTTATTTTTCTGTTCATGATTTTTCCAGTCGGGAAAAGATTATTTTCGGTCTTCTCAAAGTAGCCCCCCACGTCAAGAACTGGTGGGAAACCTACTGCGAGCAGAATGATGAAAGCACGGGCTCACTATTTTTAGCCGCACCCACTTGGAATTCATTCCGGCATGCCATCGAGGAGCAGTACTACCCTATTGGAAGCTATGAGGATCAATACATAAAGTGGACCACGCTGCAGCAAGGAAGGGACCAAGACGTGCTAGATTTTACCAATATTTTCCATACCCTTCGCTCAAAGTTGGGTATTAAGGATTCAGAGCAGCATTTGATACTCAAATACTGCGACTGCCTGCACAAGTACATCCAGGAAGAAATAGAATTCCTTAACATCTCCTCGCTCGGCACGACATACCGATATGCCGTCAAGGTCGAGCAAAAGTTTAAACAGAAGAAGTGAGACTTTGGATCTGCGAATTCGAAGCAATGGAAAGGTGCCCCCAAACTGCAAAACAAAGGACAAAGCCAAGGCGGGGTGACCCAAGACAACCTGCCAAAGCTGCAAGCAAAGAACAGCGCCGCGAAGCCAAAAAAGGACACGGGAAAATGGTGTGAGTTCCATAAGAGCTCCACTCACAACATAAGTGAGTGTCGGGCCAAGCAGTCACCGGTGGCTGAGCTAAAGTTTTCTGAATCAGATGCATGTTCCGACTCTGAGTCAGAACCCGACAAGGGGAATGAAAAAGGGAAGCAAATCATTGATGCGGATCCCAACGCCACTGTTGCTACTACCAAGATCCAGAAAAATGAACCTGAAGATCCAGAGGAGGAGGAGCATCTCTTCCACTCCCAGATGTGGGTAAAGGGCTCCCCACTACAGTTCATTGTCGATAGCGGGAGCCAAAAGAACCTAATTTCGGTAGAGGTCGTGAAGCGGTTGGGCTTACCGACCACAGCACATCCACAACCATACACCATCGGGTGGCTTCACCAAGGACGGGATCTTCACGTGAGCCAGCAGTGTCGCCTTCCATACAAAATCAAGCCCTTCACGAATGAGGTATTGTGTGACATCGTTCCCCTTTAAGTTTGTGATGTATTATTAGGACAACCATACTTGTGGAAGCGACATGCTATGTATGAATCAAGGCCCCATGCTGTTATTATTACATTGGGAAATAAGTTGTACAGGATACCAGAGGTAGCACCACCTACCGCCATCTATTTGATTACTGCAAAACAATGCGGTAAACTTGTTTCCAAAACCGGGAAATTTTTTTTCCTGATGATACGCCCTCAAAGAAAGAAGAAGACGGTGGCCACAACCTCCAGACAGGGCCCCTCCACACGACAACTACAGATGGACAAGGTCATCGAGGAATACGAGGACATCTTCACCTCCCCCGCAGGGGTTTCTCTGAATTGTCAGGTCAAGCACTCCATTGATCTGACCCCAGGTGCGCCGCTACCCAATGGACCAATTTATCGGCGGTCCGTTTTGGAGAATGATGAAATCAAGAGGCAGATTCAGGAGCTCCTGCAGAAAGGTCACATCCGTCCGAGTTCATCGCCTTGTGGGAGCCCGATCGTGTTGGTACAGAAGAAGGATGGCACTTGGAGACTCTTTATTGACTATCGGGCGCTGAACAAGATCACTGTCCGTAACAGGTACCCAATCCCACGGATTGACGACCTCTTGGACCAACTAAAGGGGGCAAAATATTTCAGCAAGATTGATTTGAAGTCATGATATCACCAGGTACCAATTGAACCCTCTGATGTGTGGAAGACTGCCTTCAAAGCCAAGGAGGGCCTCTTTCAATGGTTGGTTATGCCTTTTGGATTGACGAATGCTCCTGCAACCTTCATTAGGCTAATGGATGACATCTTGTGGCCATTCACCAACTCATTTGTAGTGGTATACATGGATGACATTCTGATCTTCAGCCAGAGTTGGGAAGAGCACCTCCACCACATCCGACAGGTCCTCCAACAACTGCGGCAACACAAGTTGTGTGCTAATTCGGAGAAATGCACTTTTAGCATGACCCAGGTTCAGTGTCTGGGATACATTGTTGATGAACAGGGGGTGCATGTGGATCCAGCCAAGATCCAAGTAATTCGGGATTGGCCATCTCCAACCACTCTGACAGAGCTCCGCAACTTTCTAGGTCTTGCCAACTTCTACCACAGGTTCGTGTTGGGGTTTTCTCATATCACTTGGCCCTTGAGTCAAGTCACAAGGGAGGAGCGAAA
This sequence comes from Pinus taeda, assembly GCA_000404065.3. NCBI lineage: Eukaryota > Viridiplantae > Streptophyta > Pinopsida > Pinales > Pinaceae > Pinus > Pinus taeda. The sequence continues at coordinate 180,773 of APFE030281735.1, read as the reverse complement.
GCCAAATTATTTTGGTCTGAATCTCAACAGAAGGCATTCATAGAGTTGAGAGATCACCTCTGCACGGCACCAGTGCTCGAGTTACCAAATTTACAACAACCATTTGAAGTCGAGACAGATGCCTCTGA